>JAOEGS010003270.1:0-16806 GCA_025447755.1 Corythornis vintsioides
TATATTAGAGGACAAAAAAATTGCTATGCTATCAACCAAGGGTTCTGTCCCTATTGTCTGAAGGGAAAGGGTGGAGCAAGGTCATGTGTAATTCCAAAAGATTTCTAATATTAACTGTTAATTTATTGTTTACTACTTATTTTTAAATGTCTATTTCTTAGTTTCTCAAATGACCCCAAGAGCTTCTCTGGGAAGGGAGGGAGTCTGTAAAATGACTGTTTATTAATCTATAGTAATATTAGTTACAATACTATTTTTGGTGCACAGTGAGCAAGTGGCCACTGGTGAAGACAAGAAACAGGAGACAAAGTAACACAACTTCTGGACAAGTTTTCCTGGGATGTGGTGTTCACACAGAGTAGAAGGAAGCATTGGAAAGAAGAATGAACTAACCCCTGCACTGGCCCATGGCTACCTATCAGCTGTGGTTGGAACATCTCCCGACAAACCTTCCTGAGGTTTTCCTCTCGCAGGGCAAGTAGCGGAGAGACCGGCCACAGACTGGCTGACGGGCGGGGGTGTTACCAGGGCAATGTCTGTCAGACCACCGCCAGTAAAAGGAGCCCCTGCGAGGAGTTAACGGGCTGAGCATTTTCACATGGGCGGCGGTTCGGGAAGGAGGAGGAGGAGGTGCGGACCGAGAGCTGGGAGCTCCGCCGGGGCCAGAGGTGAGTTCAGCTGGCAGGAGCTGGTCCTTCTCCTGGCCTGGAGGTGAACTCAAGTATCTGTGTACGGAGTGACCGGGTGAGGGGTCTGCT
Organism: Corythornis vintsioides; assembly: GCA_025447755.1. Taxonomy (NCBI): domain Eukaryota; kingdom Metazoa; phylum Chordata; class Aves; order Coraciiformes; family Alcedinidae; genus Corythornis; species Corythornis vintsioides. Next base: position 759 of record JAOEGS010003270.1, read on the forward strand.
CGGCCTGGGGAAGAGCTGACGGGTACTGGGAAGGTTCAGGAGCATCAGGAAGGGTGAAAGGGAGAGGGATCGGTGGGACCACAGCCCGAGGCAAAGGCAGCAGCTGGAGGCTCCACCAGAAGCAGAGGATCTCTCTCCTCTCGACACTGGGCAGAAGGAGGGTATACAAGAGATGAGGAGAATGGAAACAAGTTCCTTCAGCGGGAGGCAGCGAATCCCCTCCCGGACTCCTTCACCTTCTCATTTGCCTTTACACAGCAAGTTTAGGGTTCTGGATCTGGAGGGCCAGACAGTGGAAGGTGTAGCTGAAGGTTCATGCAGGGATTGCCTGGGGTGACTCAGCCGGCCCCATGCACTAGGGCTGCTTGTGTTGAGAACAAAGGAGGCTCCTTATCGTGTTTCCCTTCTGAGGGGAACTTGAGGCCCCATGTGCCGAGCAGATCCATCCCACAGGGCAGTGCTGCTTCCCTAGGGCCTGGAACTCCCTGGTCTGGTTCAGCTCTGATTATTGCCTGGTACTGGTTATGCAGGTTGGTGGTGATGAGCTTGTGGACAGAAATCTTAAAGTGATTAAAAAGGGCTTCAGGGCACTGGGGTAATTAGTGGAAGGATTGGGAGCAGTGTCAATATGGTATTTTAGACTATGCAATATATTACTGTCTGGTATAAGTGTATCAAGCTGCATGTATACAGAACAGACACAGTGATGATAGTTCATAAGAGCCTTCTTGTAGATTGGAGAGAGAGAAATAAAAGGGGTTTGGGTTTGCTCTGTTCATTCTAACCACAAAGTGATTTGTGGTCTCAGCGTGACTAGTAAAGTACCTGATTGTCCTGGACCTTGTGAGATGCTAGCACAAGGAGCTAATTGCATTTCTTCAGCAATTTGGGGGAATAACATACTGAGTTCCAAGCCTTTCCTCAGAAAATAAGACGTTTCCTTCTAAATTTTCCCTTTCCCACATCAGTGAAGAAAGGCATGAATGACCCTTTGTTTCTGTTAAAAAAACATTTCTCAGTTTGATGCAGTAAAACATACCATCCCAGACTGTCAGAGGTTTCTCTGATTATGTGAAAGTTTTGCAATGGTACTTTTTAAAACATTATGCAAGCAGTCCGTATCATAAATCTAGTTTTGTTATGAGTTTTTGTCCTTTGTGGGTCTTCTTGAATATCATGTGTTTTCATCACTTAACATAATTTGAGTTAATTATAGAGCTTGCGTTAAAACTACTTGCATAATGAATTATGGTGGTTAGGATAATTTGAATCTCTAGATTTCTATATACCAAGTTGGAGTAATTTCAATACTAGCAGGCCTAACACTTTACCACACACACTTCTTTTTCTTAATTAATTTGTAGATTAGATGTAGCAACCAGTTTTTTTTTCATGTTTGTTTACCTTCAGCTTCCAGTGATTAGACATAGTCACAGCCTTGACTTACCTTTTTGTGTGCTATTAAATTGACATTTTGTATTAGGATTCTTACAGTCCTTGATTAAATAACCTAGTTTAACTTATCAAAAGATATATTTACTAGATTGTGCATTTATAAATCTCTGACAGATGCATAAATGAGATGTACATCTCAGTCATTAAACTGCAACGCATTGATTAGCATTAGGTCTTCAAGGTAAAGAAGGTGTGAGAGGAAGCAAATTAGAACTCATTGGTGCTGCTGTCACTGAGTTTTTCAGCAGTGAGCTGTGTTCTGTCAAGTGTCCTTTTGTCCAGTGTTCATTGCTCAATGGCTCTCAAACAAAATTATTTTTGTTTCATGAAAATTAGTCACTCCATGTTTAAGACCTGTCTTCTAATGCTTGAATTGTAGACATCATAAATAGAAATCTATCCTAGTCAGAATAGAGTGAAATTAAACACAACCCTGTTTACTTTGAAGGACTATTCTGAATGTGCATACAAGTATTAATTTAGCCCTTTCTCACCTGAGAGCTACCCAGGAACTGATGCTGTGATTAGCATACAGAATTTTCCCTTTTCAAACTCCATGAGTGACAAGATGGTGTTCCCTCCCCACTAAACATCTTTGGTGTAAACACCTATATATGTTTCCCACTCATGGGAAGGAAGCCAAAATGCCTAAAAAAGTTTAATCAAATATGAATTGTATTAGCCATGGAAAAGGAGTTGGAAATCCCATGATGTAATTAATTTAGGACATTTTATCCTACAAAGGATGCTAAAACCATTTTTGCAGACACTTAAAATGAAGTTAATGGCTTTTCTTAAATGCTGATAAGACATACGTAAACAGACCTAATAAATGTGTACAGCTGCTGGATATCTTTGAAAATGAGAATGGAAGGTACTCAAAGACCTGAATAATCCATGAGATAGGGCTTTATGGAGTGATCTCAATTGACAATACTCATTTTTTTTCTTGATAGGTGGCTTTTTCACATTATTTTATAAGGAATATTAATTGGTTAACTTTTCTTGGTTACCAAGACCTTTTCATGTTTTTATTATTTCTAAATGAATGTCAGTTTCATCATGTTAAGATGTGACTCAGTTGGCAATTGCAAAACCCCAAGGTGTTTTAAGGAATTAAGCTTTAGTTAAATTGCAGCAGAAATGGGACAAACCCTTTACTACTTTCTGTAACACTCCATAAAAGCCTCTTTAAGAAAAAATACATGTTTTCTTGGGATGTGTGTGTATGTGTGTCTGGAAATCGCAGAATATTAGGGGTTGGAAGGAACATCTGAAGAAAGTCCAATCCCTCTGCCAGAGCAGGACAAAACTAGAGGAGATCAAGCAGAAATGCAGCTCTTGAAAGTCTCCTGAGAAGAAGTCTCCACAATATTTCTGGGGAGTTTATTCCAGTTCTCTACAAGCTTTGCAGTAAAGAAGTTCTTCCTCATGTTGAGATGGAACTTCCTGCACTCCAGCGTGGATCCTCTGCCCCTTGTCCTGTCACAAGGCATGAGTGAAAAGAGGTTGACTCTGCCTTCTTGACACCCAGCCCCTATGGTTTTGTACGCATTAATTAGATCCCTTCTCAGTCTTCTCCTTTTCAGACTAAAAAGCCCCAGGTTTCTCAGCCTTTCCTCATAAAGTTAGTGTTCCAGTCCCATAATCATCCTTGTAGCCTCTGTTGGACTCTCTCAAGTAGATCTCTGTTCCTCTTGAACTGGGGAGCCCGCAAATGGACACAGTACTCCAGGTGAGGTCTCATTAGGGTAGAGTAGAGTGGGGAAGAGCACCTCCCTCTAGCTGCTGGACGCACTCTTCTTAATACACCCCAGGATACCATTGGCCTTTCTGGCCACAAGGGCACATTGTTGTCCCATGGATGGCTTGCTGTTTTAATATGACTCCAAGGTCTCTTTCCATGGAGCCAGTCTCTAGCAAATCACCTCCTAACCTGTACTGGTGCATTTTTATCGTTCATTCCCAGGTGCAGGACTCTGCACTTGCTCTTGTTGAACCTCATAAGTTTCCTCTTTGCCCAGCAATCCCATCCGTCCAGGTCTTGCTGAATGGTCACACAGCTTTCAGGTGAACCAGCCAATCCTCCCAGTTTCATGTCATCAGCAAACTTGCTAAGACCCTCTGTCTTTTCATCTAGGTCATTGATAAAGATGTTGAACAGGACTGGACCCAGCACTGATCCCTGGGGGACTCCACCAGTTACAGGTCTCCAGGTGGACTCTGCACCATTAATAACCAAATTAATCTAGATGTGAGTGGCAGGTACTTCTAGCAACAATTAAAAGAAATGTCTGACCCATTGCCATCACAATTTCATTAAGTGATTAATAAATGTTTCATTAAGGATTGCTTGCAATGTCTTGGAGGACTAGGGATATTTATTTATTCTTTTTTTCTTCATTTCCTAGCAGTTTGCAGGGTTTCAGTGTGTCTCACCATACCTTTCAGAAGCTGTTATTAATCCCTATTCTGTCCCACCTCTATGACTGATCAGAACTTAGTCACTTTCAGGTCTGTGTCTTGAGAATCCAGAGGTAGATGTGTGCAGCTGTTGCCAATGTATATAATTTTTAAAACCTTTCTGCTGGTATTTCAGATCCATGCCTTCACATTGTCTCCATTTATGTCAATGCAGTTATTTTTGTTAGTATTTTCTACAACCCTGGAGGATTTCCAAGCTTCATTTTTTTTCTAATACAGTGTAGGCACTTTTGTATTGACAAAAAACGACAACTATATTTTAAAATATTTAAGTTTTCTTATCAAAAAAATTCCCAAGCTTCCTGTGTTGTCCATCAGTATTTCAACAATATATTGCACTAAACTTTCTACTCTATTGTCCCAGAAATAGAATATAGTTTCCTTCTATGCAGTTGTTTTGGCTCTAAGTTGTAATTTGATCTAATCTTAATTTTTTATTTATTATACTCTGGTTACCTTGTCATTTTCTCATCCCCTATTAGTTTACTTTTTTACATTATCTGAAACTCATAAAAGATTTGATAGGGACACTTACTATTGATAGTGGAGATAGAAGTAAGTATTTTTGACTAGTGGAAAAAAGCACTGTATTTCTTGTAAATAATATTCCAAATCCTGCAAGTTCTCCAGTAATAATATTCCTTCACTGATGTTATATATGTCCTGATACATTTCTCAAGGGCTAATTCATTGGTTGATCTTGACTGCTGATTATAATATAGCTGATATAAAAGACCTTAATTCAAGGATACTTTAAAGAAATCCACCTTGGATTTGTGCAGTCTTCTAAGCATCCATGAATTAAAGCCATCCCTGTTCAACTATCTCCTGTTTGTGCATTCATATTAATATCCACGTTAAGAAAACATACCTTTATTTTTCTGTATCTTATATAAGCCCTTTGTAATTCAAAGGAAACGGGCAGCCAGTCAGAGGATTGTCTGTGATCATGTGTATATGGTGGGGTCAAGAAATGGCAATGTTCCAGTCACAGGCAGTAAGGAAAAACGCTGTTGTCCCTGATGCTGGACTATGCAAGGTCTGTTGACAGAGGCTTCCTTTGTGATGTAGTTCTGGGTATCCTGGTCCTGCCAGCCAATGGTGAGGGTGGCTATGAACACTGGGGTATCATGGCTTCTGAAATGGTGACACTCAGGCACAAAAGGTGTTTGTGTGACAACTGTTGGGGCTGGGGAAAAAAAAAAGGTGTTTGTGTGACACCTGTTCCTCTGGAAGTCAGGGCTCGGGCCTCTGTCACTTCATATCTGGGACACATCATAATCATACTATGTATTGTGTTTTGTTACTCTCTTCTATCAAAAAAACAGATGACTACAATCCATGGGGTGCAAACATGCAAAGAATTAAAATCTACTAAAGCTGCTGCTGAAGCAAAATCAGAATGAAGAAAAACATGTTCAGATCTTCTGACGCTTGTGTTTGTTTTTGTTTTTATGAAAGGAAAATCTCTGTACAAGTAAGGAAGTCTTGTTAAAAACCCTGCTGCTTACTCAGTACAAACAAATACGTCTCAATGATCCAAAACCTCTAAATATAAATATAAGTTAGCTGTATTCTTTCTGGTTGGTGTCATAGTAATACAGGATTCATTACTGAAAATTGTCATGAGCCTTTTATGTCAGCTCGAAAGCTTTGGCAGTTTTTAAAAAATGCTTTAAGAAAGCATTTCTTCCTTGAAAAAGGTATTTATTTTTTTAAAAGATTTTTTACAAAACCCTCTTTTAAACCTCAAATTAATTTGCCATGTGGATATGGAATGCAAAAGATAAGACAAAGTCTTAAATGCCAGCAGATCACTGTATTCTATTGTTGAGTCCAAGTAGCAATTCTTCGTATTAAGGACTTTATATATCTGTTGCTGAAAGAAATTGAGAACTTTTTTTTTTTTATGGTGTATGTACCAAAAAAAAAGTGGAAATTATGTGAAAACCCAGTGCACTTATGAACCAGGATGTCTGGCAGTTCCTACTAATTTTAGGGTGCACACCTCTGGAAGCTCACAGAGGAGTTTGGAAAGATGCCAGCTAGATTTTGGGAAGAGCACACCTTCACTGGCCTGATTGGGCAGAAGAGATGTGAAAGGTAGAGCTCCCACAGCAGGGGTTGTTTCAGAGGAAAGTGCTTTGTGATTTTTGTGGATTTTACCCAGGTAGAAGAGGTGGTTGTGATTTGGGGGAAAGATATGTGAATTATAAAGAAACAGTTTAATTTCTTAGTACTGAGATACTGTTTTCCGTGGTCTTAGTGCATTAATACATGTGGTCAGAGATTGAAAGTGGAATAAACATCTTAAGAAGTTTGTGATAGGAGCAATTACAATTCCTTTTTGGAATCTTGTAAAATCAGATCCTGAAAATGCTTCCAAGTTCACCTAATATTATTCTTTATTGAAATTTTTTCATTATAGAAGTATCTGTCCAACATGACTGCACTGGACAACAGTTTTAGGAAAGTAGGCATAGAATGTGTATGCCAGGGAAAGTGCAGAGACAGGCACGGTCTGAGTTGGAGGTTTGCCAGTAGAAGACTAGCATTTCAGCTGTTGTGAAGAGTGTTATCAGGATGTTATCTTAATTGTAAAAATCTATGAAGTATTTCAGTCATAATCTTGAGAGAGAACCAAGTGCATATTTTCCTTCAAGGGCAAATTTAAGTCTATAAAGTTCAAAACCTCGAACTGGTATTTTAATTGGCAGCAAAAATCCTTGGCGAGACCCAAATGTGAAATTATTATTCATGTTAACCTTCCCTGGACCTGGGGAAATTGGTGTTATTTTAAAGCATACGAGTTCATGCATTTTTATTAACATGTGCTTAGAATACTGTTTGACACTTAGCAGCCATCATAGACATAGTAAACTTGCCTTAGAAATGTGTTGTCTAGTCATGATCAATGCTAAGGATGATGTCTACACTGTTTGCAGCTTGACACTTGCAAATAAGCTATTAATTCAGATATGCTTTCTAAATTGTTGTGCAGTGTCTGAATTCATCCAGGCAGCACCAATGAAAGTGATTTCTGTATGGAGAAGAACAGAATCTGATTCATTGCATGAATAAGTACTAGCCAAGATTGCTCTTGGCATAGTCTGTCATTGGTGCTTCCAATGTTAACTGGCACGTGTTTGAATTCTCCATTCAAGCACTGCATTGACCACTGGAAAAAAAAATTCTGCCTATTACCCATCTTCTGTACTGAATATTCCACCTTTAATAGGACACCTAAGATTGTCTCTTTCAGATGTGGATTTCACTTTCTTATATTCTCTTCTTTTCCACTGACAACTTTAGTTAGAAACTAACTTTTCTAACAGTATTACTTAGGGTTCTATTTACTTTCAACAACAGTAGGAGGAAAATAAAAATGTCTTTATTCTTGACTGAAAAACAAGCAAATATATACTGAAATTGTGGCTTGACATATCATTTATACAGCAGTGTTTATACCACTACTGATCCAAACACCTGATCTAGAAATGGGAATTTAATGGAGAAAAAGGGAAAAAAACCCCACAAACATTTTTATTTCTGTAGTCCTGTTGTTGTCTATCTTCCTTGCACCAGCAAAGAAAATTTTTTCCTTCATTTTAGGTGACAGGTTTTTTTAACAATGAAAAAAAAAATATCTAAATTTGGCCTTAGAAAATAACTTTTTGAATAATTTTTTTTTTTTTTTTTTAATAGAAAACACAGACATGACTGGGAACAGGCCAGCACAAAAGGCTTTTTGAAGGCATTTGTCCAGGTCTTCTGGCCCTGCAACTTGCTGTTATGCGTTAGATAGTCTATTCTCTCACCACCTCAGAGGAGGGTAATACAGATCTGGAACTGGTGGTAGTCCAGAGAGGGAGCAGGTTCTCTGTACTTGAGGGTTTAAAAGGCTTAACCAGAAAAAGCTGTGACTGATCTGATTGTGTCAGGGATTGTCTTCTTTCTAGTGGGATCTTGAATGTCATGATCCCAGAGGAAGAAATAAATTATCTTCTTTTGCATCTGTCTTTATACTTAAGCTTGGAAATGTCTGTTGAAATCTGCCCATAGAGCATAGTTAGAAGCAGAATTCTCAATGTGAAATGAAAACACTTTATTCCTTTTGGCTCTTCATTTCATGCTTTCTAAAGACAAACATTGCCTGTTACTTTACAATTTTCAATTTGTGACTGCAAACTGTGCCCAGGAAAGGTGCGAAGAAATGCTGGTCTCTGTACTCAATGTAACCTGACAGCTGAACAGCAAAATTATGTCAAAATGCCTTTCTGGAGCTACTGATTTTGAATACTTAAGATCTGAAGTGAGAAGAAGAAAAAAATTACAAGCTATTCTGTAACTCCACATGCTGCAGTTACAGTTTATTCATGAGTCTGCAAGTCTGACAATCTGAAAATCAGAGTCAAAATGTAAAAACTTTAAAATAAATGAGTCACAGTCTGGTGTTCACTGAGCTCAAGACATGGCTTTGCTTGTAGAAAGAAACAGAGTTGAGATGAATGTTTTTGAGGGGTAGCATTTGTACTGAATTTCACAGGCTCTCTAGAGAAATTTTGTCCAACATTTTTACTCTGAGGAGGTATCTTAAGCTACAGGAGCCTTAAGCCACCACACGTACAATTTGGAACTCAGGCCTAGGTGAGATTTAGTCTTTAAGACAGCAAACTGAAGTCAAAGAGAGGGATAGAGAGAAATTATTCACTCTAAATTTATCATGGTAGTTTCCGTGCTTCACAGGATGGAAAAATTTCTCACAGTAGGAAAAGAGGTTTACTTCCAGCAGCAAATCAAAAGGATGACTCCAATGATGTGCATTGTTTTTATCTCCCCAAGCACTTGCATCACTATCTTTGTTGGACAGTGAAGAATTGAGAAACTTAATTCAGTTTAATCTGAAAAGGCAACTTCTTTCTGTAATTCAAGGCAACTACTTGCTAGTAGTTTAAGTTGGTGCAGAAAAGTATTATGATGTGAACATAACATTAGCCATGATCTTGTTAGTGTGAATCCTCACTAATATGGCATTAATAGATTTTTCACAGTTAAACAGGGAGTGGAAATGGCATTTCACAAAAACATCAGACTCAACTGTACTGTAAAGTTTCATGAGCTGCTTTAGATAGCACAAATTAAAAACAACAGAAAAAAAAGTTCTTAGATGATACAAATATAATTCTGTTTTCTTTCCTTCCACGCAATTAAGTATTTATTACCATGTCAGTGGAAGATTAGCTGAAATATTCAAAGCTACATAGGGTAATCATCACAATGTGGTTTACTCTGCTGTTAGTAGATCTCTTTTCCTGTTGGAGGCATTTTCCAAAGAATATAATACTCTTTTGTATGAAGAAAAGCAGTTCTAGCTTAGTATTACACCAATGGATTTTGAATGCATTTCACTTAATTTTCATGGAAAGCTACCTATGTTTTTTCACGCTTATCTGAACAGATCTTTGAGCAGTTGTTGCAATGCACTTCTTGTTATTCAAACTGATATTTTTATTGTCAAGACAATCAGCAATTAATGAAGTGGGAATTAGATCCATTAAAGATCAGAGATTATTTCTTTTTAACAGATTTACAAGGCTTTAGATATTTAGCTTACTGGCCTTTTTATTGATAAACATCTTGCTGTTTCCTAGTAATACTGAACAAATCACAAAAGACAAATCACAAATTGCTCATTGCTAAATGTTCCTGAGCACTTCAGTTGATAAAGTACTGAAATGCACCCATGCTGACATTCCTATTACCTGAAATAATACAATGTAAAACCCCAGTTCTGCAAGTTAGCTTTGGAAAAAGGAAGGATGAGAAATTTGTTATTTTAAAGAGTGGCTTGTACTTACATATAAGTATCACATCTATTGGTCTGCTCTGTTCTAGATAGTGTAGAAACATGTAATATATGGGAACCTATACAGAAGCAGCTTGTAATATTTAAGAGCAGTTGTAGCTGAGGAATAAGAACAGTCAGGATCAGTGGCATGGAACAGAAGACATATGAAAACAAATAGAAAAGATTAGATATTAATTTTGCCAGGTAAACAAAGTACTATTGGTATATTTCTGCTTTGTTTTTTTCTAAGCAGTAAAATGTGTAATTGCTTCCTGAAGAGCATGCATTATAGCATGTTTGACATCCATTTCTACTGTGTGTGTCCTATACAGCTTAGATTTTCATGTACTGATAATGCAATGTATCCGTAACACTTAATGCAGACTTGTAAACTAAATATACATCAGAGCTGCAGGACTGATGAAATATTCAGAATTTTCTGCATCAGTGCTGCTGAATTCATCTGAACATGTGCTGGAAGTGTCACTTCCAGACAATGACATTTTGGTCAAATGGTCACACCAAGAAGACTGTTTCTGAAATAAAAACTTGTGGCTGGAAATGAGTATGTACACATGAAAATTTTGATAAACATTTTTTTCTAGACAATCTTTATAAAGAGGAGAAAACTTGTAGTCAGATTCTTTTTTTTTTTAATCTATTTTATCACAGTGCCCTGTGGAGTCTTGAAACTGGATCCTCATTCTTTGTGCAAATAAAAGGTCTGTGGCTCTTTTAAGAGCAAGTTACTAGTTTTGAAAGAGTAACATTTTAAAGTAATATCTTTTAGGGTAATTGTGCATGTTATTACTATTTTTCATAGAAAATGTTTATAATGAAAGTAAATTTTTGCGGAATTTTCCTGCATACAGGAACTGTACACCAAGAGTTATAGGTAACTTGTAGAAAATATTTTACTACTGGTTTCTTAGAGTTCAGATTTGGTAGAGTTCGACATAGAAATCGACTTGCCATGTCAAGACAGGATGGCAGGGTTAGTTAAACTTTTTTGATACATCAATAGGCATCTACAACTATTTGTAAGGGAGCACTACTTATGAAGGCATAAGCAGTTACTCTCAGCAGTGGATAATCAGTATTGTTTAGCAGTGAGACATCACTCTGAAAACACACTACCCTGTTTATTTAGCCACTATAAGACAGTAAAGAGAAATATTGCATTTTAATACTTTCACTCCCACTCCAAACTAACTTTTCTCAGTAGGTAAAATGCTGCAGTAGGAATGTTTTTGTATGAATTCTTCAAGACTGGCAGTCCAACAGATAAATATAAGACCTTGCTTTTCCAAGAAGTTAAAAAGGACAGAGCAAGGTCACGTCAGAGTTGACAGGGCATAAGGGCAAAGATTTTGGGCAGAGATATGCCTAGAAGATGTCTTTCCAAGAGCCATCCAGGAGTATAAAACTCAGAAAGGCAGCATAAAGCCATGTACATTCTCATACATGTGCTGCAGAGAATTTCCTTGTTCACAGCTTCTGTGTAAAGTGTTTATGGTTCTAGTTTCTTGTTCTTTGTTTCCTCCTTTATCTTTTTCTAAGATGTTTAAGTAGCTTTCTGTTTTACTTATCCATGTTTGCTTTACAAATCAATGCAAGGTTCATTTCCTGTGTCTGAGAAGTTTGGATGAGGAACAACAAAAATATTTTTGGGACCAGCTGAAACAATGCCTGTTCCAAAGCCTACTGAACAGGCATGACATCAAACACTGATTTAGCAGAACTTGCATGCACATTCTGGTTTGGATTAGAAGGTATGTGACACTGAATTTACCATAGTCATTTTCCCAATGGTGGATGTTACAAGATGTTTTCACAAACACATGGAGTCTTGAACAACTGGTGAAAGCAGAGCTTGTTTTTCTGTATCGAGAAGAGATGAGGTATTTACAGCTCTTATGTAGTGGCTAGAAAGGAGGAGAGAAGACCTTAACTAGCAGATAGATTAACTTCTGGCCATGTCAATGAATGGAAAAGGAAGTTTACAGATGATTGTATACTCACGTAGAGATTACAAAAGGTAGTGCCTCCTTAACATAAAGTTGCACACTTGAATTCAATGTCAGACAAAGTCTCCTCTACTAGTTATGCAGTTATATTGTTCTCCACATCTAAAAACACTTGTTTCTCTGAAATTTATTGCCCCTTATATTCTACAGAGTGCAAATCTTCCATGTAACATAAACTACCTCACTGTATTATTCCATTAAAGAACTGAAAATGTTCAAAACAAACCTGATGCGTTTGTATATATTGATAGCAAGCTTAATACAAACCTGTCTGTTCCATCGCCTACTACTTGTTACCATGACAATTCAGCAACTTAATATCCTCACCAAAATCTACTGCAGGAAATAAGTCAATTCCATGGGCTAGTTAAAAAGAAAGGCAACTCATCATCCTACTTATAAAAAGAGGAAGTCACAAGGTAAGACCAGAAGCAGCCTGATTAATCAACAAAATAGAAAGGAGTATGAAAATCTCAGGCATACTTTGAAATGTAGTAAAGAACCTCTTCACACAGATGTAATCTTTAGGCAGTTGTCTTCAAACACAAAAACGGTGTAATACTACATTACTATTTTAGGGAGAAATCTTTGTTTTTCATTTCTAGAATTCTGAATACTAGGCTTCTGCATTCTGACAGGGAGAGAAGAAATTGCTTTTCCCAAGACTTCAACAGCTTTACTTCATGTAAGATTTATGTTTTGGATTTTTTTTTTTTAATATTTAAGGAATTAAACCAATTTGTTCTTACCATCTAGACTGTGGTAGATTTTGGTAGAAGATATAATATGAATATATACTATGTCTGATATATCAAAACCAAGCATCTAATAGAAAAGAGATCCTTTTTCTAGGTAATAAAAATATATATATATGAAATTTAATTACAATCTCTTAGCACATCCACACAAACCATTCTTGGTTATGCTAAGAATCTTTGCAAATCCTGTTTATTTTGTGCATGTGTTCTCTGCTACACTCTTTCAGCTGCAGCCTCCTGTGAGGCAGTTGTGATGATGGGGAGGGCTGTCTGTACTATCCTGCTCCCAGCCAGGCTGCCATGAAAGGCCAAGCTCTCCACAGAGGACAGCACTTTCACTTGAGGAAGATCATCAGCAGCAAATCTAAAAGGTATTTTTAGTCATCAATTCTGTAAACTGCTTCAAGTTACCACAGTAATGCAGTGGTATTGCTTCACTTCACAGCCTACCCAGGCAGCTCTGCACACACCCCAGTTTCACAGTGTTGACATTCCCTATGGATTCTCAGCTTTTAGGTTATCAACCTCATTTTCATTTAAACATCTTTTCTCTGAAAAAGCTAATGAGATAAAATATCTCATGACTGATATTTTAAAGTACACATTGCTATTCTTCACATACAAGGCTAACAAAACTACCACTAAAATCAATGAAACAACACTTTAGTGCTTGAAGTTATATTAGAGAACTTCCATATCTAATTTTTTTCATTTGCCTAAGCGTGGAGCACTGAACTCCCATACTCTTTAAGTATCCTCATTTGATAACCAAAAATAATTTAACAGATCAGAGCCATTTAAATATAAACTCTTCTGCTGTGTTTATCTGCAACAATTTTTACTGTCATTTTTCCTATGAAAATACTACTTTGACCTAGGATACCCTTAAAGATCCAAGCTACTCATGGGAATTAAAATTCTAATTAGTAAAATCAGAGATGAGAAACAGCATTATATAAATTATTTTTCTCCTTGATTGCTAGAGTAAACAATGGTCATAACAGCTATTTCAATTTTCATAAGGTATTTTTAAGACCTGACTTGCAGCTCACACTGAAAACCTTTCAAAATGTCCAGTCATCTACCCTACAGAGCAGTTATCAAAACCACAAGAATTCCCTGTTAATGAGCTTCAAACAACTTTGAGAAGACTGGCAGCCACACCCTGTTGCCCTTAAAATCATTTGCATTATAGACCACATTTACTAACTGCCAGTGATGGCTCTACATCCAAGCACTACAAGTCATTAGCAGCATGACTGTCTCCAGTTCCTTAGAAGAATCAGGGCACCTGTCTTTGTTAGGTGAAGGAAACTCTGTCTTATCCCTCACGTTAGCATCTCACCATAAACAATACTCTCTGCTTTTTCTTTCAGGTGCATGTAGTAAGGGAAGAGGAATACTCAGACAACATTTGTTGTCATTCTTTTGTGTGTACTTTTAGCTAGATTCATAGATTCATAGATATTAGGGGTTAGATCAGCTTCCTACTGGCAGTCATATACTTACTGACCATATATTGACCCCACAAACAGCCATGCTGGCTGAGAAAGCTGAGCACTGGGAGGCAGAAACAACTAACTAGCCTTGCTTCTGCTCTTGTGGTGAGAGACTCTGTCCCGCAGCCAAGACTTGCGTTACTTTTGCCATGGATCTGGCAGCATTATTCTCTATCCCAGATATTTGAAGAAGCCAAGCCTATTGGTAACTGAGCAATGAAGTGACATGACGGCTCCACAACCAACTCTGTGGATTCTCTGGTTGAGAGGATGTATTCTTATAGGTGGTTGTCTGATATTCAGAGGAAACTATGGAAAAAATCCGTAGTTCAATTGACATATTAAGATGAAAGAAAAAGAAAATCTTAAAAAATCTTTACTGACACCTGCAGAAGTTAACTAATGCAGTCCTAGAATCAGAAAATAAGAATCCCTTATTGTTTGCATATAGAATACAAGCGCTGAGTTATGATAGTAAAGAAATTATATTTGGCATGAATAAAAGTGACCCATTTAGAAAAAGAAGGGAATTGTATAAGTTAGGAAACAATTATTTTCTCTTTCCTCAACCTGAACAGTGCTCTACTCTGTAAGCTGCCCTTATGTTTCCATGACATGTACTGTCTTGAAGAGAAGTTAATCAGCCTGTGCAAAATTTAAAAACCTTAAGTGAAGGAAATTCTACCTTTTCATGTCTCAGCTGTATATCTCTATAGTTGGCTTCAGGCTGTTCCTACCCCTTCATCAATGTGAGAACAATTTACCTCTTCTCTGGGCAGTGCTCTTTGATGGGTATTTATTGATACACATCTATTTCCATCTCATTTTGGCCCTAGCTACAAGGCTACCCTGAGTCCTCCACATCATCTCTCTTATTGTCTTAAAGATGTTTACTTTTCCCCAACTGTTGAAAATCACCAGTTACAAATTGTCCCAATTTAGAAAAACCAACACATTTGCTTCATAGAGCCTAAATTTAAGCCAACATCATAGCTTGAATTTCAAAGTACTTGTACATTCTAATTTACAGAGTCATAAATCAAAACTAAAATTTGATCCAGACACAACTTCAGAGATTTTGAAAACTGGAGGAAAATTAGCCCAAATTTAGAGATTTTTCTTCCCCTTTCAATCACACAAATACAGGCACCTGCAGACATATATAGAGCAGGGAGAAATTTCAGGAGAACTAGAGGATGAACAGCCTCTTCTTTCTAAATATATTGAAGTAATCCATTTAATTTATATTGTGACTTGTAAAAGGGTAACAAAACTGGAAAAACACTGTTAACTGTCCATCTTATATTATCATTTTGACAATGACAGGTTAAAATAAATCCTTGCTAAACCCTCTGAAAAGGTGAGGTCATCAGCATTATGACATTCTATTGACAACTTCTATCTCTCTGAGCAAATACTGATCAATGAAACTGGTTTATCTCTGACAACCTCATAATTAAAAGTCCAAGCTGGTGTGATTTGCAGCCAACTGATGTTCATGATATCAGTCATTCAGTCTTTCTCATTTCTTCTCACTTCTGTAAGTAACTTTAATTTTTGACCTGGAGTGAGGTGCTGAAGTTTTCTTGCTTTCATTCTCCCATGACCAATGTCTAGTAATAAATCAAGTTCACTGCTGATTTGTTAATCAGAGAGAAAGAATGCCAGAGGTGATGTATGTTTATCTTTAGAGTGGAATTTCTCTTTCATGCTTTGGAGACATTCTTCTGATAAACATGTTCTCTTCCTCTACTTTCACTGTCTAGTACAGCCAATGAAACTAAGCATTAGTATTTTGAGCCTGTCATTAGGAAATTACATGTTGAGCAGTAAATGCTTGACTTAAGCTACACTTCTGAAATAGGTTTCAGTAATGAAAACATCCCAGGGGACAAATGGAATTCATAGATTCATAGACTCATAGATATTAGGGGTTGGAAGGGACCTAGAAGATCATCTAGTCCAACCCCCCTGCCC
>JAOEGS010003270.1:26992-40595 GCA_025447755.1 Corythornis vintsioides
AATTCTTTCTTGTGTTGACCCTAAACCTCTTGTGCTCCAGTTTGCACCCATTGCCTCTCGTCCTGTCATTGGATGAATTCTTTTGGTCTTTTAAGATTTCACTATTTAAAAGGAAAAAAAACCAAAACAAACCCACAAAAAAACCCCAAAACAAAACACACACACACAAAAACCAAAACCAAAACAAAACCCACCACCAGACAAGACTGACATAAATAAAACTGTGTCCAAAAAGAGAGGCTTTAAAATTTTAACAGCTACTTGTACTAGTAGTTTATATTTTGAGTGCTCCTGAAATACAGAAGCATTCCATGTCTTGGTATAGGCTCTTCTACAGCATTTTTGTGTCCTGCAAAGTGTCATACATAGAAAAAACCCCCAAAACACAGAATTAGAAAAAGGTGAAGAAATAGCCTAGCTCTTATAAAAAAACCAAAAAAAGTCATGATAGCATCTCACCTTCACTATACAGAACATAAAACATAATCCAAAACATTGCATAGATAGCGGAAGTTGCTTTTTTCTGAAGGAATGGAATCAGCATTTCTGGTAACCATTCCTGAATGCTTTAACTGCTAAAAAATGCACAGAGCCAAATGGAAGCTATTTCAAGTTGATGTGTTCTACATTATGACTAACCATGGTAAATTATAGTTGGGGTGACTCATGTATATCACAGAGCGTGTAAACCAGATGACAGACATATATCAAGGCTCACACCTAATCAAAAACATGAGTGTGAAATAAAAAAAAAAAAAGAAAAAAAAAAAGAAAAAAAGGAAACAAACTGACATCTATTTCCTTGGAACAAGAACAAAACCAAGTAATATTTTGTATCATCATCTTTGACAGTGTCATGTGTTAGGATGGAAAGAACTTCTCAAGGACTATTTAATGAACCTGTCCCAGATGTCTTCTGCTATTTCCACTGTCTTTATTTAAGTGGAGTAGTAATTTTTAATCTCTGCATATTTGAAATCAACTAGATGGTTTTCCAGGCCATAATGAGAAGCAAAATAGTTATTTCACAGTCAGTTTTGCTAGCATATTGTAATCTTATTTGTGCTTATTCACAGTCTCTCAGAACTGCAATGGTTGCTTTTATGTCACACTGGGGTGCAAACCATGAGCTATTGAAGTATGATCTTTCAAATTTTGTCAGATATGTGTTCCATGTCCTAGTTAATTTTTTTAAAGTTTATTTTAAAACCAACTTTGTAAACTAACTTTTAATGTAGAAGGGAAATCTAGAATGTCACAGAATCACAGAATGTTAGGGGTTGGAAGGGACCTAGAAGATCATCTAGTCAGGTGCTTCTTACTTAAAGTATTCTGTTAGAGATCATAAAAAGGGATAAGACATAAGATAGGGTCGAATTTTCTAGTCACAGTTCTAAATAAAAGTTCTCTTCCTGACTTCTTTACTGGTAGGTACCAGCTTGTTGTATAATTTCTAAGTAGTTGCATCTTGATCTGAAAATATCCAATATTTCATTCTGAATAATATGTCAAATGTCAAGCTTCTTTCTGATATTTTGTACTCAGACACAGGCAATCCAAAAAATCCTCTGAGAAATCTGTAGAGAAAAGAGGCTTTTTGCATTCAAAAGGTTTACTACCTGATCTATTCATCAAGCCTGATATCACCAAATAGAAAACATTTTCATGTTATTCAATATTAGTAACTAGTAGAGAATACTGAAACTCATCCTAAGGATATTTCTTGCAGTATTTTTATGGAATATGCTTGTTGTTTTGTTGTTTTTTTTTTTCCCTAGGGATTTTGTAAAAAAAAAGTTTCATTGTCGATTTTATAATCGTCAATATTCATATCAAATTGCTCCTTTTGAAAAAGCAGCCTTTTACAGAGTACCTTTCAGAGGGTGGAAGCTGAATAAATAGAGTTATGCATTTCATGGAATAATACAGAAGTAATTGAAGGAAAATATCTGAAATTCAATGGCAAAAATTCTGGCTTAGAGCATACAAATATAACAATCATCATCACGTCATTTCATTTTTTGATAATCCTTACTGGGTTCAAAGTATTTATTTGAATGTACCAAACAAGCTCAAAGGAAACAGACGGGAAGGATATAACTTCTATCTAGAAGGTGTTTTTAGAAAGGGTTTTTTTTAGTCTGCTGAGACGAATATTGCCCATAATGAGTACTTGCTCTTCGAGGATTTGCTCCTCTTTACATTAATCACATTAGTTTTTATCTGAGGGATTTGATACAGAAGCAAGCACACACACACACACACACACATACATACACACAAGATTTGCAGATGTTAGATGGCTGACAAAACTCAGGGAATAGAGGTTGAGCCAGATAAGCTGTGCTACTTCAAGAACATGTATGCTAAGTGTGGCACTGTACTTCTTAGTGTTACTTATTGGTCTTTCATGAACGTCGCAGTCCCTAGGGATAAATGCATCCTAGTAACAGGATTATAGAAAGGCACTTGGTGAACTCAGTGCAGGTCTGTTAAATTTGTCTGGTATGCAGAAGTGGTTAACAGTTTTAAAAAAAGGTCATCCTTCCCTCCATCACAAGCAGCTAAGTGCATGGAGGCCTCTTCCAGATTGACTGGATGTCTGAAGACAGATCTGTCACTGATGGAAACACTCACTATTGTAACTGCCCCACTGTGTTTAGTAAGAAAGGCAGAGCAAGATCTCTTCCTTACCTTCAACAATTGGCATGGGACGTTGCTAAGGGAAAAGGAGGAATAAGGCAACCATATATGTATGATATATTTAGCCCCAGTACGTTTCTAAACTACAGATATTTTCAGGTAACAGTTTCCCAGTGCCAGGTGAAACTTCTTTAACTGTACCAAATAGGTTTCTATTCTATTAACTTGCCAAGCTTCCCTTGGAATCCAAGGAAAACTCCAGCACCTACAACATCCTTGGACAATGAGTTCCACAGATTTATCTCCAGCTGTGGGAAGAACTTTTTGTTTGTTATGAAATTCAGTCATATTGAGCTCATATGCACTGGCTTTATTTGAAATTGCTCATATTGGTTTTATTTGATGTCTCCTAATAATTCTAATTAGTCATTGTAATTGTCCTTCTCTGAACTTTATTGATACCTTTTTGGAGATGAGAGACTCAGACATTCACAGTTTTCAAGTGGTAGGTGAACAACAGCTCCATTCAAACTTATAGGCACCATTTAAAAAGATTCAGGAATCAACACAGACAAGACTCTATGGTCTGAATAAACATTTTAACCCCAAGATTTTCTTCCTGAGTCATGACAGTCATTCAAAGTTCATAATTGTATGTGACTACACTTTTTTTTTCTGTATAATACTTTAAATTAATCTACAGTGAAATTCACCTGGTATTTATTGTCATGTCATGTATTCTCTGAGGCCCTAATTTTTTGCTACTCCAACTAATTCAGTATTGTAAATGTGTTTTGTTACTCCTAATCTTTTATTATTTTTCACGTTGTTTATGAGTATGTGGAACAAAATGGATCCTGTAGTTGTCCTTTGTCCCTTCCCTGCAAGAACTGGCTGTTCTTTGGCTTCTCTGTTTCTTGACTTGTGTGTAAGCAAGGGCCTTCGTAGTATTGCAATGATTCATGTACTTTAAAGCAACTGGCTTTTATCCATTTACTTTTAATCCCTTCAGAGAACGCTAATGGATTTATGAAGGAGGATTTTCCTTCACAAGCATCCTGTTGACTCTTCCCCATTGGGAAGAGATATATTAATCCATGTGTCTGCTAATTCTGTTCTCTATTAATTTGCACTTACTCTTAATTTTCACCAGAAACTTTGTTTCAAAAGCCAAGTAGATTATTGTTTTCAGGGCTACAAGCCATCTGATTCTGACAGAAGGAAGCAAGTTACTTGGAGGCAGGAGGAAAGAAAAGAACCTTCTAATTTATTTTAGTGATGATCTAAATGTATATGAGACAAGGCTGTATTTTTATTATTAAACATCCAGCATTAGATGCTCAAACTATTGATAACAGCTATATAGGATGAAGTTCTTATATGACAGATGCCTCCTTTTTTTTCCAAAATACGAAACTCATTACAATCAGCAATTCTGGCACCACCAAACAGTGCAAAATACAACTGGAAAGGGAGAACAGAATCAGGAAGCTTTCACTCTTCCCATATTGAAAATATTAGCAACTGTGTATATTTATATGTGAATCTGACAATTGCAGAATGACTTTATAGCCTGAATAAACAAATAATAAGCCAGGCTTTGTGACCTAAAATTCTTCATGAGAGCTTTAAATTTTAGCTACAGATTGGTATTGAACTCTTTATGTTTTCCTCTCTTATGATGGTTCATGTTTTCTTGCTGCATGGGTTCAGCCCTGCTAAAATGTAGAGGACATTAGTAATCTAAACTAAATGGAAAACAGCAAAGATGCTTCTAGAAGAAGAAGGACCAAGATAAAATGGCCAGAATATAATTTACATGTGCAATTAAATGTGGTACAACTAAATAAAGCCTTAATACTGAAAGGAAAAAAAAATAATCAAAAGGCTTTTTTTTTTTTCTTGTGGGATCTTAAATTTTCTCTCCACGGTAGAGGAGTGTTTTTCTTATTTTGTCACAGCTATTTACTTTGCAACCCTAAGCTAAAATTTTCAGTATGTATGGACAAAGTTTTAAATTTCATTGCCTTAGGAGCTTGCTGGGGATGAGCTCTTCTAACTTGTCAAATGTAGCTAATAGTGAATTTATTACAGAATAATAACCCAGGACCCGAGCTGCATGTTTTCTTCAGAATAATGATGATGTTAGTAGATGTGTAGTGACTCAGAACACTAGTCCCAAATAGGTCATCTTTTTAAATCTATAGGGACTGTTTCTGATTGTGTTGCTACAACAATAACTGAAGGGCAGTATCTGGGAGGACATCCATCAATAGCACCTATTAGAAATCCAATGCACAGCAACAGGAGGTATAGCCTAGAAGTCGTGCTGTGGTTCTTTTAGCAGTCTGAAAACAAGATACTTCAGAATCCAAGTATTTTATACCAAAATGAAAGACCCACCAACATCAGAGAGACAGATCTGCAGGCCTCCAGTGAACTATTAATAGTGGAGTGCCCTAGAAGGAGCAATACAAAGTAGGGAACACTGATACTCAGATGTGTTTTATGCCCTGTGATGCAGTAGCTGGCATTATGCTGTGCATCTGGGGGATGACTGACAGACTGGGTGAACAGAAGAATGTGTTTATACATTAATGTTGCTCATACAAGAAATGTTGCATCTAGACATGACCCAGAGCCTGTTGATGTCAGTGGAGCTATTTTTTCTACCTCAAGTGATTTAATCTTATGCTGTATGTTTGTTTAGTGGGCTTGCAGAATGGGTCTCAGGTACTTAATGTGTACTTGAATGTGTCCCACAGGACGAGGGCGAATGGCTTCAAGTTATGCCAAGGGAAATTTAGGTTAGATATCAGGAAAAGTTTCTTTACAGAGAGGGTGGTTAGGCATTGGAATGGGCTGCCCAGGGAGGTGGTTGAGTCCCCATCCCTGGAGGTGTTTAAAAAACGAGTAGATGTGGTTCTGGGGGACATGGTTTAGGGACCCTGGGAGTGTAGGGTTAATGGTTGGACATGATGATCTTAAAGGTCTCTTCCAGCCAAATGATTCTGTGATTCTGTGTGATTGTGTGATATAGTCTACAGTTCAAAGTGAGCAAGAGGTAGATTGTGTGACTGTCTACAAGCTGTTTGTAAATTCATCTTGTCTATTTCATATAAATAATGCTGCAGTTCTGCACAACTGGTGTTTTAATATTCCTTATTTTCAGCATCACTGGCAATAACAAGCCTGATTTTTACCTGCAATGTAATGAACAAATATTAATACCTTTAAATTACTTCCAAGCTGGTTTGGTAACATTTTCCTTTTCAACATTAGTATTTGCTGTTGTTTGCTTGCTTGTATGTTTAACCTCCTTGCTAATGACTTTATATTTTGCTCTTTGGGATTTCTAAGTCTGAGGTAGCATAAGAGTGTCCAGCACTTTAGAAATAACTGTGACTGATGGATCTCTATAATACTAAGGATAAAGTTAGAAACTAAAGAAGCAATAATTTCTGAGAGAAACCATAAAAACAGTTCCCTCTTCTTTCTCCTGATTTCTCAAAAAAACACAAGTATCAGTGGCCTCCGTAATCAAAGTTAGCCATAAAATTCCATCCACAAATAATATATTTATTTTATCTTTTGACAAACTGAGGTATCTTTCTGCCAGCTTCCCTTTGGCACAATGTCCAGTGCATTAGCTCCATTTTCTCTTCACCCTAATGAGTTCAGTTATACTTTTCTTACCCCTTTTCATCTGTTGAGATTATACAAATGTTTTTATAGTCATTTTAGTAATATTTTGGGGCACTTCTTAAAAAGAAGTACTACATTTCCAATTGTCCAGGGATGTGGTACTGACGCCAGTTTTGTTAGAAATCTTCATTCTGAGACCACAAATTTGTGTGCTAATCGTAGAATTCTGGCATGATAGCATCTGTCTCCTCACATGTTCTTTCCTTCCTCACTAGTTGTTTCATCCTGTCACTAGCGCACTTGGCACTGGGAAAGTTTAAAAGAACATCTGAGGAAACCTAGCAGGCACTGGACTTTTGAAACTTCATTTCATTGAAGCACAAGCTATTTGTGTTCCCTTTCTCCCCTTGATGCCAACTGCAAAATTGATAATTTATTTTTCTGTAAGGTTGGTACTGCTGTCCTACATACAGTGTGTGTCCTGGCTTTGGGGTGGAAAAAGTTTAACTGCTAGAGTGTACTAGACAGAAGTATCTTTTGGTTTTTTGGAGGAGATTATGGCTTCACTATGATATGATTCATTTCAGCACTTATTTTTATATACCGTAAAATTGAACAATTCTCAGATAAATATTACAATGTTCTCCAAATCTACTGTCCTCTTGTCTTAATTGTAGCATGGTCTGAAATGTCCTTTGACAACTGCTTTTGTATTTGCATAATCATTTGTTAAAGTCTAAGCTTTGGAAGCTCACTGCTGCAGTCAAAAGCACATCTGATATATCCTCATGCTTTGCTCACTTGTCTGTTATTGAAAAGCATGTAGAGAATATGCTTTCAAACAAGCTGGTAGAAGAGAGTTATTTCCTTTTTCACACAGTATTGGGTTTTGTTTAGTTTTGTGTTTTTGTTTGGGTTTTTTTTGTTTGGTTGGTTAGTTGGTTGGTTGAGTTTTTTTTCCTTTTTGTTTAGTTTTGCTTTCTTGGTTGGTTAGTTGGTTTTATTGGTTGTTGCTGTTGTTATTTTGGTTTTGTCCCCAGAATCGCCTTGCTTGTATTTCAAAATCATTCCACAAATTTTAGCAATTTCCTGTTAACTTGCTAATGGTTTTTTTGTTGTTTTGTTTGTTTTTTTTTTTCCTAAGAAAAAGCTGACTCAGTTACAGATTAAGCAAGAATTCCTTTTATGCATATTCTAATTCTTCCAGAAATCCTTCTTCTGTTCATGGGAGCCACATGCAGAAAATTGGAGCAGGTAGATAGAAGAGACTCATGGCAGCATAGAATCAGAATGCTAGTGGTTGGAAGGGACCTAGAAGATCATCTAGTCCAACCCCCCTGACAGAGCAGCATCACCTAGATTAAGTCACCCAGGAACAGATCCAGGTGGGTCTTGAATGTCTCTAGAGAAGGAGACTCCACAACCTCCCTGGGGAGCCTGTTCCAGAGCTCTGTCACCCTCACTGGGAAAAAGTTCTTCCTTATGTTGACCCTAAACCTCTTGTGCTCCAACTTATTTCCATTGCCTCTTGTCCTGTCATTGGATGACATTGAGAAAAGTCTGGCTCCATCCTCTCTACACTCACCCTTAACATATTTATAGACATTGATGAGGTGCCTCCTCAGTCTCCTCTCCTCCAGGCTAAAGAGCCCCAGCTCTCTCAGCCTCTCCTCATGAGGGAGATGTTCCACTCCCTTCAGCATCTTGGTGACCCTGCGCTGGTCTCTCTCCAGTAGCTTTTTGTGTCTCTTGAACTGGGGTGCCCCAAATTCGACACAGTATTCCAGAGAGATCCTTAACAACGCAGAGTAGAGGGGGAGAAGAACCTCCCTTGACCTGCTGGACACACTTCCTAATGCATCCCAGGATGCCGTTGGCCTTTTGGCATGATAGTATTTAAACAAAATGACCATTTAAAGATGTTTTTTACCTTTGTCTCTTTTTTTTTAAATAATGTGGACTTTTAGAATTACAGT
This sequence comes from Corythornis vintsioides, assembly GCA_025447755.1. Classification (NCBI taxonomy): domain Eukaryota; kingdom Metazoa; phylum Chordata; class Aves; order Coraciiformes; family Alcedinidae; genus Corythornis; species Corythornis vintsioides. The sequence continues at coordinate 35,257 of JAOEGS010003270.1, forward strand.
AATCAAAAATTTGGAATGAAATATTGATTAGGTTTGACCGGTTTATTTTATGGAAGCCTTGTTACTTAATGTTTTGTTTTGCTTGGGACTCTGGTTTGCTCTTAGATACTTGGAATTAAGCTACTGTGGGATTCTAAAAGAATATGATTGCAAAGTCTGTAACATACCTGTAATACAGGAGATCTGTCACTGCAATAATATACTATTACAAATAATTGCAGGCTCTAGAAGCCCTGGAGTTAGTCCAGCCTATACTGATTGTTTTATTGAGCACCACTTAGGGAGTCCAGGAAGCTGGTGTGGCATAATGTCACCTTTCCCAAGCAAAGATTGTCCAAACTCCTAAATCTCAAATAACAAACTTCTTTTCTGGGCATTCTAGCCTTTTTTAGGTTCACTTGAAGAAGTATCTTTGAAGCTCTTTCTAGCTTGACAGAAATGATTATTTCCTGTGTGCTTTCAAAACAGTGTTTTCAAATACTTTCTTTTCATTCCATTGTCCATATTTTGAATGTTTTGACAGCAAACAGTCTGTGGGAAGGACAGCTAAGTGATCATTACAGAGACTTTCAATATGTTAAGAATAAATGGATAAACGTTTTATCTCAAAAACATATTTTAGTCTCTTCAACTCAACATTTGAATGTGAAGTTATGTTCTTTATAGCAGTAATTCTCCTAGTTTATATAGATTTCTTTAAAAACAGTTGAAACCTAGATTATGGTTTCTGCTTATTAATGCTTCCACTAAGTATATTCTGTCCCATAAGTTTTTATGTCATATTCATCTCATTAAAGCTCTTCCTAAATTAAGTCTGAAGGAATGTAATTAACAGTTTTTCAACCTCTCCTCTCATTGGGAAGGAGTGCAGTGGAATATTTTTCTTCTCATGTTACTTAGACACACACAAATTATTCTAAACTTCTGTAGGAGAAAGATTTTTATTTTTAATTGTCTTTCCATGATACAGGGAGTTTTTAAAGTCTGTAAAAGTCTCTGGTTTACATTAGTCAGTGCTCTGTCAGTCCCTGTCCCATATCTGGACAAGTAAGGTGCATGGGTTTTGCTGGACTGATAAGGTTGGTGACCACAGCGTACCTCAGAATTAAGGGCAAACTTTTATATATTGATATCACTTTGATATATACATATAGATAGCCATTTGTATGTCTTTGCAATAGGTGGAATAACTTAGAAAGTTCTAAACATTGCTACTTTGAAGAGCATAGCCTCCATGAACAGGCTTTGTAGCATAGAGTCTACACTTATATCTTTGAAAAAGGTCCATTTTAACCCTCATTTGTTTTAGCTGCTGAGTATTACTTCATTCAGAAAAATATCCCCAAATGTAATAAGTAGATTTAAACAATCTGGTGTGTAGTGCTTTGGTTACCTGCTTTAGATTAGAATGTGAATGCTGTATTTTTTATTACATAGAGTTTAAGACTATGCAGTTATTTTATTGAACTGGTCAGACAAACCTCTGCTTACATGTACACAACATTGAAGTGGATAGGAGAGTGGAAAGGTAAGAACATTATACCCTAACTCTAAATGCAACACTGTCAGGGAGAAATTCAGACGTGATCTTCTTCGGATGCTATTCCAGCTGTGACACTATCACACAATGCAGGTATGCAGTTGTGCTCCACTATGTGGTGCTAACATGGGTTAGCCTGGAGCTCAAGTCTCATGGATTATCTCTTCCCCTAGATAGACCAACACTTGAAACCTAAGCCTAATTTAAGTAAATGGCAAATATCACCTAGTACAAGTAACATTTTCTCAGTGTTTTTATATTGCTACTCTGCTTCTTCGTCACCAATTTCACTGAGTGATCCTTAAATGAATGTATTTTATGAAAGGTGTAAATGCAACAACTCAGTTTGGGAGTCCACCAGCTAGGATTTCTCTATTTGTTCAAATGGCTTTTTTTCTCATGGATCATGTGTTTAGATCCAGGACACAGTGGAAATCAAAAGATTCTCAGAGCTGACAGGTTTGCTTTCACTGTTGCCACTAGACAGAAAATGGGTTGGAACTAGACATATCATTGAAACAAGCTAACATGCTCCCATGGCTTATGTCCAAGTGCATTACTTGAACAAAGAAGAGAACTGTAAAAACTGTTGCTATAAGAATAGGCTTTATGACAATGGGCTTACTTGGATCTCCGTCTTCCTCAGCATTTTTGTCTCATATTGCTTTAATTCATTTCACATTTATTTCCTTAGCACCAGAAACTGCTTTTTCTTTCTTTATGTAAGCACTGCTGTCACTGTAATGGTTGTTCCCAATCATTGCACATATTTTCATTTGCAGCTAAGACTAAGAGTTTTAGGACTGTGTTTTTTTCTTTTCCAGTCCTTCCGCTGAGAGCAGTAATTTTCAATCTGATCTATCATCTTCTGGTACCTACAACAAATTAATATTAAATATTTATAGATTTAAATTTATTGTAGATCAGCACCTCCACTGGAAGAATTTTAGGCAGTGCAGAAAAATCTTTTTTAAAACCACAGCTTGAGTGACTTTTCCATCCATATTTATTCAGTTGTCTACCTTACTAATCCTGTTTATTCAGCTTGCATGGTCATCGCTCTCCATTATGCCACTTTACCTGATTCACTTTAGTACAATTAGGCTTTATCAGTTTACCATTATTACTCTCATATTCCATCTGCTTTGCTTTGCCACCAAAGAACATCTCATTATATCCACTGCAGTTAAGCAGTTGCTATTTCAACTGTTTGTCTTTTCTAGGCAATTGATTGACATTATTAGATACCAGCAATTAGCTCCTGCTTAGTTTTTAAAGATTATCCTCTGTTCCTGCCATTTTCTGATTATTATCTACTGCAGTTTTTACCATGAATCACTTATGATTACCATTCTTTCCCAATCTCTACCTTCTGCAGTCAATTTTCATAATTTTGCTTTGGAATTTGCATTAAAATTTTATAGTAGTTACTCCAAATCCTTCACTGCTGTCAGTTCCATAGATCCTTACCTGAAACCCTTTGTTTTGCCATCTTAAATGAATGCAGAATGGAATTTACTTTCTTAGCTGTTTGCTGTATACAAAAATAGGATGAGTGATACAGTGAGTGTTATCTGACATCAGGGGATTCTTATAAATGTAATTTATAAATATGTATTTTATAAATAAGAGAGACAAGCTTATTTGTCCAGTGACAGGACCAGATGCAATGGGCACAAACTGAAATACAGGAGGTTCTCTCTGAACACCAGGAGACACATTTACTGAGGGAGTTACTAAGTACTGGCAAAGGTAGCCAGAGAGGTTGTGGAGTCTCCCTCTTTGGAGACACTCAAAACTGTCTGGGCATGATCCTGGGCAATCAGCTCTGAATGGCCCTGCTTGAGCAGAGGTTCAAAACAGATGACCTCCAGGGGTCTCTGCCAACCTTAATCCTTCTGTGATTCTGTGATTAACAGACATCAATGAATCTTGTAGATTTCCTCAAAAACACAGGACTTTTGACAGCAAACTTTCCACATTCCTTAGAGCTTGTCACTCTTCCCAATGAAAAATAAAGGTCCCTAATTGCATCTCAATTCTAGTACCTTCTTCACCTTGTGTTTCATTTTCTGTTTGGCTCATTTGAAATAATGAATATTCATAATCTCAAAATACTGTTTTGTTCCTTTTTCACAGTGTAATACTCAGGCAGCTAGAAGTCAAGTGAACTGTAGTTAGTATGGTAAGAGTTATCCACTGTTTTCTTCCCCAGTCAGCATTCCAGATATCAAACTATGTTCCCTTTTTACTTATTTCTTTTTCCCCTTTGGCCCATTGGACTTGGTTGCTTGGAGGTCTGTGCTTTAAAGGTCTATTTTCCTGACAATGATATAATACAGATTGAACTTGTTATAAAATGTAATACCTGGCAAATTGTAGTTTAATGGTTTGGGGGAAAGCCATTTAATTTTTCAGCTTTTCTATGCTGTCAAGACAAAGGGAAGGATGAGTGGAATTTAAATATATTAATGGTTGGGTTAGAAAGCTCGCTTTGACATTAAATTTGCTTTCAGAAGTTTTTCTTTTTTGATGCTCAACTCCATGGTGCATATAGAATATGTAATTGAAGACAGGAGCTTTTTTCCCTATGAGTGCGTTTGATGGACAAGAATAGTCTTGATAAATTCCAAGGAAAGTTCCTATAGAAAATGCTGATAACCAAATTTCTCATTCATAATAATGCTGCATTATGTTTGACAGTTTCGGACTGAGCTTTTTCAGTGGTTAGTTATTAATGGCAGAAACATGAAGCAATAAAATTTGTCTGAGACAGTAATTCAGAGAGGAAATATAGGTAAAAACTGAAATGCCAGATTGAATTGCTAATTGTCACAGAACTGTAATGTATAGTGAAGCACAATGATTTTTCATTGTTTTACTCAATGTATAACTGCCACATTCACCCAGTGAAATTCTGCTCGTTGTTTTGTTTGTACATGAAGAGCTCCAATATAGCAATGAGATATATCAGAAAAAAAAATTATCACAGAATCACAGAATGGTAGGGGTTGGAAGGGACCTCAAAAGGTCTTCTAGTCCAATCCCTGTGCCAGAGCAGGATCACCCAGATCAGGTCACACAGGAACATGTCCTGGTGGGTTTTGACTGTCTCCAGAGAAGGAGACTCACAACTTCTGTGGGCAGCCTGTTCCAGTGCTCTGTAACAAATATGCTTTAAAATTATCAAAGCATATTAATATTTCTTCATACACTTAATGTTTTCAATTTGAAATGGATTTACAGTATGCAGACTTCAGTCCTTGCCTGTCATTAATTTGAAATTTTTTTTTTAATTGACAAGTAGTACAATGTCATAAATATATCAATATATAGTGATGCATGGTAGTGGCAAAATATTAAGATAGTAATTTTATATGATTGACATATTTTCAAACTTAGAAAAATTAATTGTTCATGGCTAGGCACCAAATGAGGGGGCTCTGTGATTCTGAAGAAGTTATGACTCTGCCCTAGCAGAGCTCTCACCCTGAATATTTCAGAGTGAAACAGAAACAGGTAAAAAACAAAGAGCTGAAGACTTGAGTTTGAGATGTCCTCCCTTCTGTTTTATGCTTAAATAAAGGTGTTTAGAAACTTTCTGCAAAACCTAACTTTCTGACAGTTGATCCAGAGGTATACTGTGAAAAGCAGCCTTACATCCTTACATCCAGGAGAACAAGGGAAGGATCTGAAATAAGCAAGAGCTTCAAAGAAGAGTACACACTCTAGATAGAGCTGCCTTTTTTTATTTTTATTTATTTTTTTTTTTTTTTAAGTAAAAAATACCTCTTATTTT
>JAOEGS010003271.1:4143-26485 GCA_025447755.1 Corythornis vintsioides
TTTTTTATGTTGTTGTTTTTTGTATTTTATTTTTTTAATCACATGATGGAGGAACAGCTCTCACATAACCAGGTCAAATGATGCTGCATGTTGTACCTTGATCAGCTCAGAATATTTGACTGAGGAATACTTTTTTTTTCCCCCCCAAATATGAAATGTGTCCTGGAAACAGAAGTTAATTTTGAAAAATAATAAATTGGTACAATAAGTGCTAGTAGCTTCTAACATCCTGCCAAAACTCTGGTGCACACACTCTGATTTTTGGTACTAAAACTTCTCAACATTGCCGTACCCACCTGTCTGGGAAAGATTCAATTAATCAGCATCTTCTTGACATGCTTCATTTTGTTTTTTTACAAGCTATTGAATTTGATCTAAATCTTAAATCTGAAACCACTTGTCATTGCACAAACATTGTAAGTTGGGCAGTTGTGGCTCTCAGTGTGGTTGTGGAGCCTACTCAAGACATCTGTGTGGTTGGTTAGAGTTTACCTTCCATTGTAAGAGGAATTTCACTGGTTTTACCTTGTAGTTGTTCCTTTTGCTTGCACAGCCTAGATAAAGACCCTCATCTTTTTCAAGCTGTTGCCGTTCCTGTGTTGGTGTTTGTCACTCCCTTTTTGTGACTGTGAAGCTGCAGGTGCCTTCGCCAGCAGAGCACCAAAAGGATTTGTATTTAAAACAAAAAACGAGCTCCCTGTTTGGGGACTACCTGAGAATTTTAATGTTTAACCTGATGTATTTTGATGATACAGCTGAGAGCATGGCCTTGCAGAAAGTTTTCTTAGTGAACTGTGGCCCAAGCACCCTGTTGGTGCTTGAGCAGAAAGGGAAGTGGCCGGAGCTGCTTGGAGCAGTTTCAGATCTGAAGAAAAAGGGCTGGTGGTTGCAGTGGGAAAGGGGGTCATGTGCCCTGGGCTGCCACTCCACGGTGAAGGCATGTCAGAGTTTAGAAGAATTCCACAGTTATGCAGAAGGTTTCTAGGAGTCTGCAATGTGAAGTTTGAAAAGCACTGGTTTAGAGAATGCCCAGTTTGGCATGTGTATCTTTTAACACAGCTGAGGTTTTTATATGTGGAAGCTGGAAAATGAACATACCATGTTGTTGAGCTGTTGTTAGCAGATGCTTTTCTTCCTCTACCTGTTGTCTGCCTTTTACCCCCCAGCTGAAATGTGGACATCTGCCCAAACTGAGGATGCTGTACCTTCTGTCTGTGGAATGGAGAAGGGACACAGGCTGCTACCTAGTGCTTAGCATGGGAAAAAACCTGTCATAATGAGGTGTGCTGATTTGGTTTATGCCTCGAAAAAGCCCACAGGCTCAGGTGGTTTTTCTTTGTAACAGTAAACATAATGAATTTTTTGGCTTTCAGTGGCTTCAGCAAAGCACCAGCCTGAAAAAAAAAAACCTGTTCTCCAGCTTTGTATTTGCAGTTGTGAGTGTGGAAAACTCCTCAGCACTTGCAGTGTGGGCTGGTAGCCAGAGGCCAAGGGCAACATCAGATGATGGCATTGGATGACTCCATGCTGGAAATGGCTTCTGTGTCCCCTTTCAAGGTTGTCTTGAAAACCAGCCTTGACTAAGGAGGTGCTGAATGGCATGCTCATGGCCTTGGCCACATAACAAGGGCAAGGCAGGGGAGTGCTGAGCTAGGTGCTAGGACCTTTCAGTGTTTTTCACAATTATCTCTTGTGATGCACCAAGATATTTGTGTTCAGATACCTTTGGCTAATCTATCTTGACTTTAATGGATGAGATAAATAATCAGGAATTCAGAGCTTTGTTCTTTATTATGTCCCATAGGGCTTAAAAAAAAAAAAAAGTCATTGGATGGGGTTTGGATGTTTGGCTATATGATGTTTCTTTCTGTCTTTAGTTATAATTTTCAGTCCCATGAACACTACCTGGTTTTTAAGAGGCAAAACTTAGGTAGTGTAAGAAATAGCACTTTTATTTTAAACTCATTACCAAAATTCTGTTCAAGATATGTCTTCCTAGTAAAAGATTAGAATAATTTTCCCAGATGGACTGCATACATTGTCATAATTTTATAATACATTTCTTATCTAGAGTTTCTTTTTAATTTTAGTTAAGGATTAATTCAATTTTTACAGAGAAAATATTTTTAAGAGGGACCAGGTTGCTACTTCCTAATCTTCTTGACATACCTGCTAGTGTCTTCTGAAATAATCTTCTAACATTGAAAGGGTTAATCCGTATGATTTTGAGATATCAAAAGGAAATTCTTTGGCCTTGAACTCCTGCATAATTAAACTTTAAATGGGAATTGAAGAACTGATTAGATTTGTTCTTGCGACCTTCTCACAGAAGGCACTATAAATGCTCATGCTACTTAAAAAGCTATTGTTCAGTCTTAATCTGCATAGGAGTATTTTACTAAATGTTTCTATTCATGTTTAAATGCAGCTCAAAACAGTATTTCCATTTGTCTGGTTTATTTTTACTTATGTATTCCTTCGCAAATATTTTGAGATGAAGTTAAGTTTTCAGGGAGTTTGAATGGCAAGCTTCCCTCTGCAGGATTGCCACGTTAAACTTCGTATTATGCAAACCCTTCAGCCAGGAAGCTGCTCTCCCCCAAATATTTGGTCCTGCAGGAAGCCAGACTAAGCATATTTGTTTTACAGGTGAAATCACAACCATTAAATCCCAACAACACAGCTGATTGTTCTTTTTGTTTCCCTCTTTCAGGAAGTTAGTCATGACACAAGAAGATTTCGATTTGCTCTCCCCTCCATAGATCATGTTCTGGGTCTCCCCGTGGGTATGTTCTCTCTTTCCTTACTGAGAATCCAACTGTTGTTAATTATCCTATAAAAGATTGGGGGAGGATTTTTCCCTACATTTTGAACTGTTGAATTTTGAATACTTTCTGCATGACTTGAGCTGGTATTCAGAACTTTGCAAGATTATCCTCGTACTGTGAGTCATCTGCAGGGTCTGAAATCTTGTGTACTTACAGGGAGTGTATATCCAGCTTGTTTCTGTGAAGACAGTAGAAGCAAATACTGATCCTCACATGTATTTCTTCAGTGTTATGTTATTCCCATGGTACTTGGTCTCTGTGATCCCTTTCCATCCCCTGAGGCAGCTGTCCCAGTTACTTCTCCTCTAACACGTGTGGTTTACTATGATTACTCACTTCTGAATTTGCAGTCAGTCTCATGGAACTTCATAATCACCATGGGGTAGATGTTTCCTTAGGCCTTGCCATGTGGCTTGTTGCCTCCCATAACATCTTCGTGCTATTGTTTCCTGCTGCTTATATTAAGGGGTGTTTAATTGTGTCTTTAATAAAGACTTCTGCTTTAACAACCTGCTGAAGTGATCTGTGGATTGGGTTCTTTGTGTTAGTCCTCAGCACCTCTCCAGTCCATCAGGCTCAGATTCCCTCTTGTGTGGAATATATTTTCTTGATCCTCTTAGGTAGCCACAAGGGCAAAGCAACCCCTTGTAAATAACACCGAGGAGTGAGCAGTCTCACCTCTGTCACTGTTCTTGACCTACCCTCCATCAGAAAGGAAACAGCCTGAGGTGCTGGATTTGGCCTGCTGGATGCCACAGCTTCCTCCAGTGTTTTAGTCATGTCAGGGCAAACCAGGCAGTTGTTCCAGCAGAGCCTCAGAAGGTGAGTGCCTGGCCCTGCAGGGTCCCAAACGTGATGGTGCTGCAAGGGCTAACCTGTGGATTGATGGGTTAGTTAATTAATTGAGTGGATTAATGGGTGAGACCTGAGAAGCAAAGGGAGTTGAAAGCTGGTGACAGTGGTGGGAGCAGCTGGCTTGGCAGATCTGGGTGTGCACTCTGCACGTTCAGAGCAGCACCAGCATTTGGCTTTCACCACCAGCTGCAGTGTTACAGGGAAAAGCCTGTTCCCACGCTGGAGAAGAGTGGGATCATGTGTGTCCCCGTGCAGAGGCTCCAGCAGCTGTCCTGTGAGGACAGGGTAAACTCCAACAATGAAGAGCATTAGGCATATTTTCCCTTTGGGAGAGTACTTTTTTTTGATGTGTACCAAGTGTTGTGAGATGTCCCAACAGCTGTCCCCCCATCCATGCTCACAGTCTGCAGTGGTCACCACGAGTCTGATCTTGGAGGGATGGGGTGGCAGGGCCACTGTTTTCCTGGAAGAGGAGTGGGAGGCTGCTGCAGCAGCTCCCTTCACATCTTCCCTAGCAGGAAACGTGTGCTACCAGCTGTATAGGCTTTGCTGTGAGGGTTAGTTAAGTCACCCTTACATTATGTCTCTGCATAGCTTTTAGGGAGTTACAGCTGCTCGTTTCTTAAGTCTTCAGTCACCCACTGTTTTGTTTCACTGGCCCTATGACTTTGCCTAAGCAGCTCCTGGTAAAATCCCCTCTTTAGCTTAACCTAACAGGAAGGGGAGCTGCACAGTTTTTGGAGAGCTGCATTCAGCTTAAGAGGTCTGTTCTGTGGACCTAGTGGTGATAAAATAGAATCACAGAATGTTAGGGGCTGAAGGGACCTCTGGAGATGGAGTCCAACACCCCTGCCAGAGCAGGGTCACCCAGAGCAGGCCACACAGCAACAGATCCAGGTGGGAGATCCAGAGAAGGAGACTCCACAACCTCTCTGGGCAGCCTGGGCTAGGCTCCATCACAGGAAAGAATTTTTTCCTCATGCTGAGGTGGAACTTCCTGGGTTCCAGTTTGTGCCCATTGCCCTTTGTCCTATTCCAGGGCATTAATGAACAGAGATTGGCCCCTTCTGCTTGACACCCACCCTGCAGATATTTGTAAACATTCATAAGATCCCCTCTCAGGCTTCTCTTCTCCAGACTGAACAGCCCCAGGGCAATCAGTCTTTCCTTGTAAGAGATGTTGCAGTCCCTTCATGATCCTTGTAGCCTCCCTTGGACTTTCTCTAGTATTTCCCTCTCCCTCTTGAACTGGGGAGCCCAGAACTGGACACAATACTCTGGATGTGGTCTCACCAGGGCAGAGTAGAGGGGGAGCAGAACCTCCTTCAACCTGCTGGCCACACTCTTCTTCATGCACCCCAGGATACCGTTGGCCTTCCTGGCCACGAGGACTCATTGCTGTTCCATGGATAACTTATTGTCCACCAGGACACCAAGGACCCTCTCCACAGAGCTGCTTTCCAGCAGGTCTACTTCTAACTTGTGCTGGTGCATGGTGTGATTCTTCCCCAGGTGTAGAACTCTGCACTTGTCCTTGTTAATTTCATTAGGTTGCCTTTGCCCAGCTCCCAGCCTGTCCATGTCTCTCTGGATTGCAGCACAGCTCTGGTGTGTCAGCCACTCCTCCCAGTTTCATGTCATCAGCAACCTTGGGCCACTCTGTCCCTTCATCCAGGTCACTGATGAAGATGTTGAATAAGACTGGAGCCAATAGTGACCACCTGGGGAACACAACTAGCTTAGGTTGCCAGCTGGACTCCACACCACTGATCACAACCCTCTGAGCTCTGTTCAGACAGTTCTCAACCCATCTCACTGTCCCTTCTTCTGACCCACACTCTGTGAGCTTGCCCAAGGGGGTGATTATGGGAGACAGTGTCAAAACCCTTGCTGAAGTCAAATAAAAAGTGAACCTTACTGAGTGTTCTTTGGTTTCTTCAAGTGTTGGAATTTTATAGGAAAACCTTTAAGGGAGTTAGTTCTAGGTTTTTTTCATCAGAAGCATAGACATTGAGAAAATAAACTATTGTAGAGAGTTCAGTGAGCATGTGAAAGGTTGAAACATGATGGCTACATTCAAAGGTTAAACTGGAGGGACAGCAGGGTAAGTTTTTTGTCTAGGCAGCCTGAGCAACAGCAGCTAGAAGACCTTGTGGTAGACATGAGCAATCTGTGGTCAAGGTAAGAACAGTCAGAAACTCAGCTGTAAGTCAACTGTAACAAGTTCATAAGCAGCATGTTGATAAAGAAGCAGCACTTCAGTGTCCTTTTTACTTGTCTGTATGGGAGACACATATCCCATTTTTTGCAAGAACTTGTGTAGAGTTAAGACTTTGAAGAATCTAAATTTGTGAAGCTCTCAGAGCATGTATGATTGACACACAAAATTGGCAGCTGAGTTGTCTGCCCTTTCAGGCAGAATCTGTGCATGGTTAACAACTCTAGCAAGGCATCAGAATGTCAGGAGAATGAGAAGGAAAAGTGGTGTCCCAAAACAAGGCAGCTAGGATAACTTTGAGTCTGTGTGTGTGGTCTGTGCCAATTCAGTTACATCCACTGCAAGAAAAGCCTTTAGAAATAAATCTTTTTTTTTTTTTTTCTTTCCCTGTGCACAGGGCAGCACATCTACCTGTCTGCACGGGTGGATGGAGCTCTGGTTGTTCGACCTTACACTCCAGTTTCCAGTGATGATGACAAAGGCTTTGTGGATCTTGTTGTCAAGGTGAGAATGTGCTGCTCATTTACCAGACTGGGCAACTTCTGAGCCCACCTTTAGGCTTGCAGTGCTACATGAAGTCTCATGTACTGGCTTCTCTTTGGGTAGAGCTACTGCAGACTACTTCTGTCGCAGGTGATGTGCAGCTCTCTGCAGTCCCTGTGGGGTTTTGCCAGCACCTCTTTGGTGAGTGTGTCCCAGGAGATGCTGCATCATTTCCTGTTTGCATCTGCACTTTGTCCTTTTTAATCCCTCTGGAACAAGGAATTAACCTTGCCTGAACTGTCAGCTTCTGAAGCTGATCTGATGTGGTAACCATCATCATTAAGAGTGGTGATCGGGATCACTGTTGATCCAGTGTGAGCAACTGATTTCATTGGCAAGAATGTATTTTGAGTCTTGTGATAATGTACATTTAAAGCTGACAGAAATTAAAAACTTGAATGTCTCTACTGGTTTTCCTCTTAGAATTTGGCTCTTAAGTGTTTTTATTCTTTACAACTATTTAGAACAATTCATTCATTTACTGGGAAGCTAGAGGTGAATTTTCCTTTATCACCTGCTTACCTGGAGTTGCACACAAGACATGGCAGAGGAAAAATATCCATCTTGCATTCAGAATCATTTCCAAGGCTTGCTGCTTCCCAGTGTGCCTCTCCACACAGGCAAATGATGCTGTTAATGTACAAGTGTAGCCAGTTTCAGCTTGAACTCTTTCACACCCAAGTGATTTAAAAATAAAATCCCCAAACCAGCACAATTCTATCAGTGTAACTACAGCCACTGATACCTGTTGGGGAAGGGTTGAATATTCAATTACTTGGCATCTACTTTTTCTGTTTCTGTAACCTTGAAGTGCAAATAGTTGGCATCTCAAGAAGAAGGTTTGGATGCATCCCTTTGCAACTGTGCTGTCAGGTATCTCTCTTAAAAGTGGCTTTTTGTAATTTTTATTTCCCTTTGACCTTGGGTGTAAATCATCTTGATTAATAAGGGGTATTTTCTGTGGTACAGCAATACAATGGAGAAATTGTCAGTCTGTGTCCAGTCTGATCAGAACTGGGGTAACAGTGACATCTTAATCTTTGTTTGAAAGTTTCTCTCTTATTGTCAGTGAAATCTGTATTGATGTTATTTGTGTAGTAATTTGCATGAGGAGTATGTGATTTGAAGAGTAAATGTTCATCTTTGAGCTTTGAGATTATTTGCTTCATTGTTCTTTTTAACAGGTCTACTTTAGAGGTGTCAATCCAAAGTTTCCTGATGGAGGGAAGATGTCTCAGTACTTAGACAACCTGAAAATAGGGGATACTATTGACTTCAGAGGACCAAGTGGCCTCCTGGTCTACAATGGAAAAGGCAAGGCTGACTCGGAAGATAAAATTTATCCAGAGGAAACAGTACAGAACAAACATGATATTGTAGTGGCTGGTCACAGATTTTTCTAGATGGATTCAAGTCTTCATAGAAGCATAGAATAGTTTGGGTTGGAACTTTTAAAGTTCATAGTCCAACCCCCTTGCTGAGAGCAGGGACACCTTCAACTAGAGCAGGTTGCTCAGAGCCTCATCCAACTTGACCTGAATGTCTCCAGGGATGGGGTTTCTACCCTATCTCTGGGTGACCAGTGCCAGTGTTTCACCACCCTCATTGTAAAAAAGTTTCTTTTTTGTAGGCAGTATAAATCCACCCTTTTAGTTTAAACCATCACCCCTTGTCACAGAAGGCCCTGCTGAAAAGTCTGTCCCCATCTTTCTCAGAGGCCACCTTTAAGTATCAAGGGGCTGCAGTAATGTCTCTGGAGCCTTCTTCAGGCTGAACAACCCCAACTCTCAGCATTTCCCCACAGCAGAGGGGTTCCAGTGTCTGCCCTCCCCTGACCAACAGGTTCCTGTCTTTCCTATACTGAGGACTCCGAGCTGGGTGCAGTGCTCCAGGTGGGGTCTCACCAGAGCAGAGTAGAGAGGGCAAAATCTCTTTGGCTGCATCTTGATTACACATACCATGTGAAGTGAACCTTTGCTACCACCTCTGATACTCTCAGTATACTCACACTCTCCACTAGGCACGGGTATTATTTTCTGCTGTTAGCATGGCTGCAGAAAATAAATTAGTAGTGTCTAGATGAGCTTTAGAGGTCCCTTTTAACCCAGACATTTCTATGATTAATCACGTTAATTCCCATCTTGAGGGGGGATTGTTCTGTAAACTGCTTGTTAGTGATGCTGTTCTCAAAGAAAGGAACTCTCTCCCAGCTTATTATAGACAGAATTTATACACTGATAAAAACATTTGATATTTCTGTCCAATGTGAATTTCCCAAATGAAAATGAACTTTCTGAGCAGCTGAATTTGTGTAGAAGGAAATCTGTTTCCAGAATCTGGAAGGTGCTGGGAGGGTGCTCTTTGCTCTTTCTTCAGTGTCTGCCATCTCTCTCTCTCTCTTCAGGCAACTTTGCTATTCGGCCTGAAAAAAAAGCTGAACCAGTTGCTAAGAAAGTGAAGTATGTGGGGATGATTGCAGGTGGGACTGGTACGTATTGAGAAGGATTCTTCCTTGGGTTCTGACAGCTTGTACTTGTTGGCATTTCACCTACACTTTCTTTTGCCCCTTCTCATCCTTGTGTGGACCTGCCCCTCTCCTCCAGGGATAACTCCTATGCTTCAGGTCATCCGAGCCATCATGAAAGACAAAGATGACCCCACCATTTGTCAGCTGCTGTTTGCCAATCAGGTAATTCTCTCCTGTTTTTAGTATCTGTAAAGTTGTACTTTGCTGTCCTTGTCCTTGGGCCCTGGTGACAGAGCTGTGTTGGACTGCAGCTGGCAGAGTGCCTGGGCTTGTGCTGCGCTTCGACTCGCCCACAGTGAGCTGGGCTGGCCCAGCAGTGGCTTTTCTGGAGCACATGAAACTGCAGAGCCAGAAATAGGCACCTTCTCAGCAAGAGCTGCTGGCACAGTCCTCCCTACCTCCAATTACAGGCAGAATGGTGTCCTCACTGCCCAACTGTGAAGGTTGTAGAGCATGGTACCACTTCTGGTCATTCCCATTTTCCCTCCTTGCCAAACTGCAGCTGCTCTTACAGTAATAAGGCTTTTTTTTTTTTTTTTTTGGCCTTCAGTGATGATGCATCAGGGAGGAGCAGAACTTGATACCCTGGGTAATGTTTGTTGTTCAAATTGGAACTTGATACCTTTTTGGTTACTTGTTCCACATCCTGTTTAAAAGCCAAGCAGTCTCCCTGTGGCAGCACTGATAGCATTTGAAGTGGCAAAGGAGAAAATCCTGTTGTTTTCCTCACAGAATGGCACAGTATAGAGAAGTTTGTGTGCACTCAGTCATGGTTTGATTTTTGGTGAAAGTTGATTTTGGAATTGGGGTGCTACTCTTTTGGTGCTGCCACTAATTCTTTGAACAGGTGAAGGCTCTGTGTTTTGATACAGGTTTTGCTTTGGTTTATGTTTTAGAGGGATGGTGTTGCACAGTCAGGATTTGGGAAAGTTATAAATTTCTTTATTATCCCTGCCACAGGCTACTCATGGAAATAACTCGTGTTTGCTCTCTCCAGCCTCTAAAAGGGAGTTGACTAATCTGTTCCATCTCCCAGGCCTGTAGAGTAGCTCTGTGGTCATCTGAGGTCTGCACTCAAACTCAGAGCCTAATCATTGTTTTCCTTACCCTGCAGACTGAGAAGGATATCCTGCTACATTCCGAGCTGGAGGAGATCCAGGCTCAGCATTCTGGGCGCTTCAAGTGTTGGTACACCCTGGACAGAGCACCTGAAAGTAAGATCAACCTTGCCACTTCCACTGGAGCTTAAGGCATGAGTCTGAACATGTGTGTTTGCCATGGGCACACTGCTGAGCTCCTTCCTTGCCTAGTGAATCATGTCAGAATGCATCCAGTAGCATCATTCGTGCCATGGTGAGCTCTTGGATGTTACCAGGCAGTGTTTCCAAAGCTACAGAGCTCCCCTCAGGTGAATGGTGGTGCAGTGTTCCTCCCATGACTGAATATGTACCATTCTTTACTCTGGAAGGTGACCTTCCTTCCTCCTCCCCCACAGACAGAAACACAACTGTTCTCTGTCTTGTGTTCAGTGCAGGCACTGAGGCAGCTGCAGTGGAATGTTAGGGGCCCTGTATCTCACAGAGATGAGGCCAAGCACAGGCTCCTCTGGAGCTGCCACTCTATGGCAGCTCATGCTAGCTGATACTCTTCCTAGACAGTGGGGTTGCCTTTGTATTCACGATGTTTCCTGACGACAGTGCTATTCCAGCTTGGTGCAGTCCAGTTCTACACCTAGTCCAGTTTTCTGGTCTGGATGAGAGGATGTGCTAGCTGAACTTGCCTCCCTCAGGTGTGCAAGTGTGAGGAAGAACAAGCTAAACAGTTACTGCTGTTGGGAAAAGGCTCAAGAGTTTGTGTCATTCCTTGTTGTTTTCCTTTCTTGCCATTCCTCATCTTGCCCACACACATCGGGATAGATCCACACTCCTGATCAGTGGTAGTTTGAGGCAGAGGCTACATTTTGTTCTAAAGTGTCTTGTATCTATCTTGCCTTCTTCTTTCCTCCTTCCCCTGCTTTTGTTTGTTTAACAGACTGGGAATACAGCCAAGGATATGTGAACCAAGAGATGATCAGAGACCACCTTCCCCCACCTCAGAGCGACACTCTGATCCTCATGTGTGGACCTCCTCCCATGATCCAGTATGCTTGCCTTCCCAACCTGGACAAACTGGGCTACAACAAGGACATGAGGTTCTCCTTCTGAAGAAGACTGATAAGTCAGTGATCTTGTGTAGAGGGGAAGGGGTAACACTGAATGGGAACAGGACAGGGTTACAGAGGAGGCTGAGGCACAGTGCTGGGAAGCTACATTTACATTATAAATAGTTTGTTTTTGTTTTTTTTTTTTCTGGCAAGTAAGGCACTCAAGCTGAGCTGTATTAAGACTGTTACTGCACTGCCCAGAAAGGGGTGTGTTTTTGGAAAAAAAAAATGCCTTGTGCTCAGGTTCCATCAAGTGTGGCTGCTTGGGGCAGTAAATGCTCATTCACACTTTCTCTTACCATTAGACCAAATGGCCACCCTGCCTACCAACACTGTGTGTACCTGGCATTTTATGAGGTATGAAAATACATGGCATGTGCTGAATTGCTGACCTTGCTTATGCCAAATTTTAATCCTTACAGAGCTTTTACAGTTTGAGGGCCAGGAGTGTTTGCCTCGTGTGTCCAATCTTTGCAAGCCCTGAAGCCTAAAGATGCTTGTTCAGTTGAAGGCTGACAACTAACCATTTATGACTGAAGGTGTGCAAGCTGTGTTGTTAAAACAGAGAGGTAGATAGCAGTACAAAATCTGTTCTTTTGTATTTTGGAATAGCCTCTCTTAAAAGCAAAACCTTTTGCAGGTGGTGACAGTGCTTATCCTTGGGCAATGAGCTGCAGAAAGCTGGCAGCTTTGGGTGCTGTTCCACAAATGCTTGTATGTGTGCAGAATACTGAAAAAAAAAAATACTAATTTTTGTGTTTACTTTGAAATAGTGGATGGTACAAAGGCAGTCATTCTGTATGTCCTGTGCTGGGGAAAAACTGGCTCTAGTTTAGTTGCTTGTTTCCCAGAGGTGGGTGTGGAACAAAGGGAATTCCAGTGTCACTGCCAGGGTGTGTTTCAGCAGGTGGCCCAGATGCAGTGTGTGTGCAGCAGGGGACTGGCCTTTATGTCCTGCTCGGGCAGAGCTCCCAAGGGTTTTGCTTGGTAAGGGTGTGTGGGGACAGCCTGAAGTCACTATACTGACAGCAAATTTGGATGTGTTGCTAAATGAAACTGTGTCTTAGATGCTATTTACCATAGCTGTGGTTTTGTGTTGGTTTTTTTAATATACTTTTTTATACAGCATCCTTAGTCTCTAGTAAACCCAAGGCATCAAACCTGCCAGACATGCTGCTGAGACTAGAGCTGCCCTGCAAGGTATCTGTGAAACTAAACAACCTTGTTCTGATGAGAAAATTGGAGTGACTGAAGGGATGTTTTGTCAGCTCTGAAGTGATGTGGATGTCAGTTAAGATACAGGTGTCAGTGTGTAACGCCCTGGCTTAAAAGAGTTGAGTATTTGAGATTGTAGCTTGACATGTTTTCTTTTGTGCCTGTACAACAGATGAGTACTGTGCTTGTAAAGGGTTAACTTCTCAGCATTAATTAAAAGGAGACAAAGACACTTGTTAATTTAAGGAACCTCAGATGGATAATAACTGTTATTAATTTTATTAAACTCTTGCCCCTGAAGTTTTGAATTTTTGATGTGTGCTTCTGCAACTTGTTTTTTAATACTATGGTCGAAAGTTTGAATACTCAAGTTTCAGTCCCTTTCTTAGGAGGCAAAAAGCAGAACTAGGAGAGAATTTGTCTGGCTGCTGGTTTCTATCCCTGTGGGGTACACAGATTTTTAATATTTTTTTTTTCATTGTTGTATTTAATACCATTTTCCTGTAAAAAACACCTCTACGTTCTGTTGTATCAACTATTTTGTATTACTTTCCTTATCCAATTACTGGCTTTTTCACATCTGTAAGAAATAAAGTGTCTTTCAGCTGCCTCACCTGTGTCTTACTGGGCAAATCTTCAGGCTCATAAGAGACAAACTGCAATTGTAAACCAATCTATAAAGTGGAGGTGAAAAAAAAATTTTTTTCTCTCTTGTTGGATTTTGGAGAACACTGCTGTACATGGAGGCTGAGTCCAGCAGTAAACTGTCTCTTTTTCTCCCTCTCACTCCAGATTCTGCTTTTTACCTTTATTTTGTACCTCTTCATTATGCACATGAGACTCTTTATATAAAATCCCTCTTTTTATTTATTAAATCTACTGACACAAAGCTATGTCTCAGTCCCTTTGGCTTGATGGTCCTGTATTGTACCAAGTAAGTCATAAAAGTTGATTTTATGTCTTTTTTTTTTCCTTTGGCTGAGGGCAGACCTCCTCACTCTCTACAACTACCTGAAAGGACATTGTAGAGAGGCTGGTGCTGGTCTCTTCTCACAGGGCATTAGTGATGGAACAAGAGGGGTGGATTCCAGCTGCACCAGGGGAGGGTCAGACTGGGCAGTAGGGAACAGTTTTTCACTTCAAGAGCAGCCAGAGCCTGGAACAGGCTGCCCAGGGAGGGGGGTGAGTCACCAGCCCTGGGTGTGTTTAAGGGTTGTTTGGATGTGGTTTTGAGGGACATGGTTTAGGGGTGAAGTTTGTAGGGTTAATGGTTGGACTGGATGATCCCAAGGGGTTTTTCCAACCTTAATGATCCTAAGATTCTATATTGGTATTTGGAGGTGGTGGGAGGGAGGGTGTCAAGGGGAAGGTTTTACCCTCTTGGGGTGTGGGAGATAGAAGACAAAGGGGAGGTGCATTGCAGGTGGATCACCCAGGGAGGATGGATTGGACACTGGCCACTGTGTGGTGAGGGATAGGACACCTTTAGGTGAAAGACTGGCAGGCAGTGTCTTGTGTAGTGTCCAGCCTGGTGCACACAGACCCTGCTGCTGCTTCTACCCCAAGGTGGGCTGTGCCAGACACCCATCCAGAGTAATAAAGCACTGGCACTGAGAGCCCAGGTCAGCTCTGCTGGGGTCATTTGCCCCAGCTCGGGTGGCTACCTGTAGCCAGTGATAAGCTAATCATGCTGCATAAGTGGCTACTTGTAGCCTGTGATAAGCTAAGCCTGCTTCATAAAGTTTCTTTGGAAAGGGTGGGGTAAGGTTTCCTGCTGGTTTTTTTTTGTTTTTTTCCTTGTTAGGAAGATCTACCCAGCTAGCTAACAAGCCAACAGGAGCAGTGCTGCAAGTATCTTCTTTGCCTAGCAGGGTTTGTGTTGGAATGGACTTTAAAGATCATCTCCCCTAGTGGGACACCTCCCACTCAACCATGCTGCTCAGAGCCCCGTCCACCCTGGCCTTGAACAGCTCTGGGGTGGAGCATCCACAGCTTCCCTGGGCAGCCTGTGCCAGTGTCTGCCCACCCTCACAGTGAAGTATGTCTTCCTAATGTCTACTTGAAAGAAACCCTCCTACCCTTTGACACCATGACCTCTCAGCCTGTGTTCCCTCCTGAGAGCCTTTCCTCAGTGAGCTGCACTTTTGTGAGCTCTGAAGATCAACTACAGTATAAATTATGCAACCTCTAGACTCACAGAATGGTAGGGGTTGGAAGTCAGCACTAAATATAATCACACAGACTCACACAGGGACAAGTCCAGGCAGCTTTTCAGTCTCCAGAGACAGTGTCCACAACCTCTGGGCAGCCTGTTACAGGCACAGTGAAGTAGTAGTGTTGAGGTTGAGCCTCTTGTTTCCCAGTTTATGGCCATTGCTCCTAGTCCTGTCACTGGACACCACTGAGAAGAGCCTGGCCTGATTTTCCTGACAACCAGCATTTAGACATTTGCAAGCACTGATAAACTGATAATCCACACACATTCCCCTGCCTCTTCCCCAAGTTAAAGTTACTTTACATCAACAACTGTCCAAAGGAAAGAAAAACACCACCACCACCACTCAAACCCTTTGCTTTAACTAACCTAACCCTGGGCTTTAACTGAGGTCTGCACAGGTTTATCCTATAGACCATGTCTAACAGGGGGGATTTTCCTTGTAGTCAAGAACCAGCTTATTCAAACCCACATTTTTATGCCCTGGTATTGTCCCTCACGCTCAATGCACATCTTCTGACCAGCACCAGTAGGTTTGCTTTGTTACAGGGAAAAAAATCTACACCCAGTAAACAAAGGCTGTGAGTCAAATCTGCCACAACCTCCCAAAGGCTCAGGGCTATAAAAACTTCCACCAGCTCCAGCCAAGATTTCATTTCTGGTGAACAAAATGTTCTAGGAAAATGACATGCCTTCTATGAGCATTTTTCTGGCAGGTATGGCCTGTTGTTTTAGAACCCAGAGAGACTGACTCAGCCCAGACTCTGCAGGAAGAAGGGAATGTGACAGGTGAAAAGTAAGGTGGGAAATCAGGAGGTGGAGGGAATGAATGGTGTGCAAGAAGAAAAGCAAGAGAAGCAGAATCAAGGCCCATGCAGCTCCTGGTGCCAGCAGAGTGCAGGGGCACTGCTGTTAACCCATGGTTTCCTAGCACCTGATTCTCTTTGCTGACCACTGCTCCAGATCTACTAGCAACTCAGGGGGTTTTGGTTCTTAGCTGCCTCAAAGAGCACAGTGTTCCACCTCCCAGCTGAGGATAAAGAGGCTTAGCAGCAAAAGCTCTTGCTGCAAATGAAAACAGCAAAATATGGAAGTAAAGCATAAGGTATGTGCTAAACATTCCTGACTACAACATGGTGCAGGATATAGAAAACAGGCAGGGCACCTGCAACTGCTCTCCTGAAGGGAAAGTCAGGATAAAACACTACCTAGTGCACAGTAATCAGAAGACTAATTCCAGAGGGTATTCTGGATTAATTCTCTGTTCCTAAGTATATATGTAATTTAAGCAAACAGAAAAAAAAAAACCAAAAAAAAAAGCAAGCTGTGTTGAATCTCCATAGGCTCTTTTCCAAATCACTGTAAAGAAGACAACACAAGTTTATTCTTCTCTAGGTTTCAAAGTGTTTACCCTCAGTGAAAGGCTGAGCTGATGAACAAAACCACAGAAAGGAAGGTTATAAGGGTTCTGTATTTTCTGGTCCATTATCTGGGTTACACTGGGCAAAACACCATCATTTGTACCTGCACCCCAGCAACAAACTGCAGTTTGGGGAAGCTCAATGGCTGCTGGCAAAGTAGCTGGAGCTCCTGTGACTGCTGAGGTCTGTGAGGGCACACCTGGGACCAGAGAGAGGGTTGCCCCGTACAGCCAGAGCTGGTCTTTCCTTTTGAACCTGTGAGGACTCCCTGAGGAGCACACAACAAGCAAGGGGGAAGCCCTTTCTCATCACACCATACCAAACACAAGATTGTTCAAATCTGGATCCAAGAAACAAATAGGAAGACTTGGGCTAGTTACCTGTTAGCCAAGTCCTTCTGGCACAACCGATACATTCACTCATTAGTCCACAAAAAATGTGTGAAATTTTGCCCCTTTTCCTTCATCTTTTAAATAGAACAGAACAAGTTTCCTAGGAAAACAGAGGAGAAAAGGAGTAATCATTAAAAAGGAAGCAGCTTCCAGAAACACTTGGCATTTTCCACAGACTTTATTGGATTTTACATGGCAATACACAGTAATGTTGCTCTCTTCAAACACGCACGAATTACGATACCCCAACAGCACCAGCTGTGAGCACAGCAGCTCCCTGACTGTGCCACTGGCTTCCATGTTCCATCCCCATACAACAGCCAAGGTTCAGATGATTGGCAGCCTTGAGGGATGACCTGGCTTCCCACTGGTGGATGCAGGAAAGGGTTCTTTGGAGAAGAATGCTACTTACACTTGTCTTCAACAAACCATCACCTGCTGTTGTTAATAGACTAACAGCACTGGACTGGCACTGGAGAGTTGCTTGTTTCTGCCTCTTTCAGCACATAATGTGTCAGTAGTCCCCTTCCCTCCCCCACCCTGGGAAGAAAAGGGCCCAGGGGTGTTGGTCAGCAGCTGGCTGAACATGAGCCAGTGTGTGCCCAGGTGGCCAGGAAGGCCAAGGGCATCCTGGCTTGGATCAGAAACGGTGTGGCCAGCAGGACTGGAGCAGTGATGGTGTCCCTGTGCTTGGCACTGCTGAGGCCACACCTCAAGCACTGTGTTTAGTTCTGAGCACTTCAGGCTGAGACACTGAGGAGCTGCAGCAGGTCCAGAAAAGGGCAACAAAGCTAGGGAAGGGTCTGGAAAGCACTATGAGGAGAAGCTGAGGGAACTTAATATGTTTAGTCAGAAGAAAAGGAGGCTGAGAGGAGACCTCATTGCTCTCCACAGCTACCTGAAGGGAGGCTGCAGGGAGGCCGGCACTGGCCTCTTCTCCTAAGTAACTGACGACAAGAGGAAATGGGCAAAAGTTGCACCAGGATTAGATAGTAACAAGAATTTCTTCACTAAAAGAGTAGTTAAGCAGTGGAAGAGGCTGCCTGGGAAGTGGTGGAGTCACCATCCCGGGAAGCAGAAAAAATGGCTGGATGTGGAGCTTTGGACATGGACATTGCTACTTGGGCTGGGATACAAACATCAAGTATCTCTCTGGAAGTACTAATGAGCAGTGAGATATTTTGACAATAAGAAAATGGCTACCAAAGACTAACATGCCTATGATAAGTATAATTACAGACAATGTTGATTAATGCCCAGGTGAAAGAGCTCAAACATCCCCATTACTGCAGAGGAAGAAACAACAGAAAGCAGATTATTTGTGGATAGGAATTAGGAACATCAAATAAAGCATGGGCTGTCATCTGTTTGTAAGCAAATGGTGAAGCAGCACCAGCTATTTCATGAATGGATTGTTTGCCTGGCTCCAGTTACTGAAGAGAAAACATCATTGCTTGATATTGGACACAACTGGTCCACATCAAATCTTTCATCTTGGTACATAAACAGCCCACGCTGCACATCCTCCAAAGAACCAGGCTGGTGAGAGCTTACCAGATTATAGTAATATAATGAAAGAATGTATCTCCAGCCTAGCCCAACATCTGATGGGAGCTCACTGGAAGCCCCTGGAAGAACCTTCCTTCCTTTCCAAGCCATGTGAACAGTGCTTCAGAAATACCCCCAGAGTCAGTGCAAATCTCAAGTCCCTTGCACCATACCAGGGACATGGCAGCCACGGTCTCACCTCCAGCAAGGAGAGGGATGAAAGGAGTGGCCAGCACCTGGCTGAGAAACTCACCACTGCGAGGAACAATTCCAGATGTACTTTGTTTTCTGGCCTCTACAAAGTAAAGCAGCTTCATGCCGTTGTGCTAAGATACATGCAACATTCAACACCATACAAATGACCACTGTAATAAACATGGTTTGTCTGTTTGCTCCTGGCCAGGACACTCTGCAATACTGAAAAGATTTCCACAAGTCAGGAATTTAAAAATCTTCAAAAGTAGAGGAGCTAAGAAAGTAAAATGATGAGCAACGTGTCTGGTATTTCAATTTTGGAAGAAAAGTCCCACCTTAGGTTTAATAATACTTTTCCTACACATCTCTCTATATAACTTTTTTCTTTTCTTTGCAACTACACCACCTTTATGTTAGTCACAGCACAGAAATATCCCTTCCATACACGAGGGGTACTCTCCAAGAAACTTTTAAGTCTTAATAATCTTGTTTGATGCTGTAACTTACTGCTGCTGGGAACAAGAGAGAAGATTTTTTTAAAATGTGCAATTTCTCTGTGAGCCACTGAAAAAAAAAAAAGCTTTATAATTGTTTCATCCCAAATGGAAGATCATTAAACTGTGCACTTAGTAAAAAGCAATGTAAGCAAACAGTTCCAAGGGTCAGCCTGCCTTTTCCAGTAACCAGCTGGTCTGCAAACTGGCATAATTTTTTTTTACAATCCTCTCGCTTTCCCTCACAATTCAAGCTTTCCATCACTCTATCTCACAAAATTTAATTTTTTTGCTTTTATAAGTACTTCATATATTTATTTTTAATTTTTTTTAATTTTTTTTTATAAAACAGTATAAAAAATAAAAGCAACATCAAGAGCTATGGGGGAGTTTTTGCAGGGCACAGGTGACTAATATCCTACATCAGAAACCATAGGAAAGGCAGAATTGCTATTTGTGCCAAAGAAATGCACTTGAAAAAGAGCAGCAACATTTTGCTTTCCATTGAGAGCCAAGAGAAGGCTGATGCACAGTATCTACAGATGCAATACTTCTACCTAACATCTTCTATTGTTATTTTCAAACAGCATACAGGATTATTTGAGGCTGTGAATAAGCAGAAGGAGCACTATCATACCACGTAAATTTAACTGCAACACTCTGAAACATACCACCAATTTGTACATTAAATATAGTAAAAACAATTACCATTCACCACTGTCTGGGTGTTTCTTTTGGCAACTTTAGAGTAGGCACCTTTTCCCTTTTTCCCCTCCCACCCCCTTTGTTTGGCTTTTTTCCAATTCTCCGCCCCCAGTGTTACTTCTAACAAACAGAAGCAAGAACAATGTAATGTACATGATCTGCTGCCCATCACTGCAATGATGATGTTTCTTGCACACAGATAAGTGAGCCTTTGTCAGTGCCTGGTAGCTTCTGTCACATGTTGGAGTCCTCATCTGTTATACTGGTGCTAGGAGAGCGAGTTGCAAAGTCTTTAAACATTTCATCTTCTTTCAACATGTGCTGGGAAGGAAAGGAGGGACAAGTCAAGGTTCAGCCTTTGACAACTGAAATGGGGCATCCGGGGTGGCCAGTCCTGCCCTCAACCCCACTAGCCACCACTTCATTCTGCTGGAGTCAGCCTCCAGAGCTGGCAACTATAGGCACACTGCTGCCAGAACTGGGGGAACTTCACCCTGGGATAGGTGGGTGTCCTCCACTAACACTGATTTTTCTTTTCCCTTCTGTTGCTGTACAAAAAACAAAGGACCACAACTGTCCCCCTAATCCTGATGAGGCTTCACTATACCCATAATTTGCACATTATTTTATATACTTTAGCCCTCAGAGACCAGTGGCACTTCACACTATCCAAAGACCAGGTCCCACTATTTGCCAATATCAAAGTAATTGCCTCTCAAAAAACTCAGTTGTCTGACAGAGCCAGTAATAGCAGAGAGAAGTTGTACTTACTGTATTCATATTAAAAGCACAGTTATTTAATACTTATGACTGCCAAGGGTTTTATACTGATCTTACAGAAACAGAGATTTTATTCTACAGCCCCCAGTTTTAAGCCTTACTGTCAAGTTGTTGATGCCTTCAGAAAATGCTCCTATTTGTCTCACTGTCCCTTCTGAATCTTCCATCTACAAAAAACAGACAAGGAACAATGAATCAACACTAAATTATCTGTACACCACAAGGGAGTGGCAGTTAAATGCAGCTCATAATATAACTGCTTGATTACACCTGGCAGGAGTGTGCCCTGGGGAGAGAGGGCAGCTGTGCCAGGGCAGGTCCTACAGGCCCTGCATCCACAGCTTGAACCTCCTTGGGCTCAGGGATGCTCTTGTTGGTGATGCTGTGTGACTGACTGCAAGAAGGCAGGACCTTCCCAGACCAAAGCAAAAGGCATCCCTGGGAAAAAAAAAAGGTATTCCGTCAAACCTGACAGAATAGTTGAGGAGTAAAAACTGCTAGAACTGGCTTACCTGCTCCAGCCTGTCCAAATCATCATCATCATACACTCGGATATCCAAGCCAGGCTTAAAACCCTTCTTGGACCCACTTCCAGAAGCCCGGCCCAGCTCCATAGGACACACATACTCTTCCACATCATCTTGCTTCTTCTTCCTCAGACTCCCAAAATTGCTGAAGGTAAGTTTCTTTGGCTTACAAGTGAAGAGATAAGTGACAAAAAGGTAAAGAATCAGAAAAATAATTAAGAGCTCTCTTACATTGGTGTTTGAACCATGAAGGGTCAAAACCCCCTCTTCTCCTAAACAAAGGTCTTCTGTATTGCATGGTAATTGCATCTGAAAGAACAAGCTGCATCCCTTCATTTTACCATTGTTAAGACAACACCATTTAAAGGATCCCAAAGGAGAGCAGAACCTCACTGCACTATAAACAATAAGAGAGTTTCCCTCCAAAACAGTACAGACAGATGGACAACACACTCAGTGCTACCTCCTGCCTGCACACAGAAGCTGAGATGCAGTGCTTTCACATGAGTGTCAAACCCAGAGCTGTTGAGTCCTGCTCTCATGCTTCTTTTATCAGCAGACAGCCCCCTTTTCAGAGCTTACTGAAGCCCCCTTCAAACACAAAGAAATCCATCATGCTAGAGATCTGCCTGTCTGGAGAGCAGGGACATCTACAACTAGAGCAGGTTACTCAGAGCCTCTTCAAGCCCCACCTGGAATGTCTCCAGGGATGGAGACCCCACCTCCCTGGGCAACCTGTTCCAGTGGCCACCACTCTGCTGGGAAAGAACTTCTTCCTTAGTTCTCATCTAAAGTCACTCCCTTCTCATTTCAAACCACTGCCCCTTGTCCTTTCACTCCAGGCCATTGGAAACAGGCCCTCTCTAGGATTTTCATCAGGTCCCTTCAGGTACTGGAAGGTACTCTAAGGTCTCTGGAGCTTTCTCCAGACTGAACAATCCCAGCTCCCTCAGCCTGTCCTTGTAGCCAGAGCTGCTCCAGCCCCCTGAGCATCTTTGTAGCCTCCTCTGGCCCTTCTCCATCAGGTCCATGTCCCTCCTGTGCTGAGGGATCCAGGGGAGGTTTGCCCAGTGCAGAGTACAGCAGCAGAATCCTCTCAAGTGACCTACCTTTACTTTGGCTGTTGCTGTTAAGAGGACATAGTCTGGGGACTCCATGGCCTCACGTTTCTGCTGCTGGGCCTCCTGCCCAATGAGGAGGTTGAAATGAGTCGCCAGGTGCCGTCTCAGTAGCGTCTTGTTTGGTGGGATGTTCAGCAACTGTGCCATGGTTTCTACATTGAAACGAGGCTCCAGAACCTAGTAATCGATTTATTACAGAGAATCCCGCTGAGGCCAGTAATGTGTGATGAGGTCTCAAGGACATATGAACAGGCACATGCCTGTCTTGGTCACTTCCTAAGGTTGCTTTGGGGTTGTTTTGTTTTTTTTTTGTATTTTAGAGGAAACATATGAAAAAAAGAGAGGAAAGTTAACTAGATAAAGGATTCATAAAATGCTACTTCCAGGCTTTCTTTCTTGACTTGGAAACAAGTTGGCAGGTGAAACAGATCAGATCCACCCTTAACTCATGTAATGTGTGAAGATGCCACAAAATGTTTAGATTCATAGATATTAGGGGTTGGAAGGGACCTAGAAGATCATCTAGTCCAACCCCCTGCCTGAGCAGGATCACCT
>JAOEGS010003274.1:19680-46249 GCA_025447755.1 Corythornis vintsioides
GTATATAGTATAATCAGTAAACCTTGAAACCAGCAGTATATGTAACAGACACAGGCCCACAGGCCCCTCTGAATGATGACACAACCCCCTGGTGTATGAGGCACTCCTCCCAGTGCAAACCTGCTGAAAGTGCACTCATCATCCAGATCATTAATGAGGATGTTGAACAGCACTGGCCCCTGTAGCAGCCTTGGGCCACACCACTGGTCACTACCCTCCAGCTGGACTGTGCTGCTAATCATAACCTTTTAACCTGACAGCTCAGATACTTTTCAGTCTACCTTACACCATTTATCTAGTCCATACTTCATCAGTTTATCAGTGAGGATGTTGCAAAAGCCCTACTGAAGCTGAGGTAGACAGCAGGTAAGTATTCAGGTAGGTGAATTCAGAACACCGATCTGCTTGACTGGTGGTAGCCCCACAGGCTCTGCCTGGGGCAGTTAAAGATGTGCTCACAGAAATCTCTCTGCTGACAGTGCCCAGGGCTGCAACATGAAGAAAAAAGCCTGTCAAAAACAAGTACAGACTAGAAACATACTCAGCAAACTCAGCCCATTACAGAGTGTAGGCGACAAAAATACATTTTGTCTTTCTTGAGTAAATTAAGTCCTTGATCTTGTCACTCTGCATTTATAGAAGAGCCAAATGTTGTTTGCAGCTGAGATGGAGAAGGAAAAACCAGTCGGTCTTGCACTGAGTTTTATCTGAGGATGAAAACTATTCAGCTTCAGTTCTCTAATGAGATTTGGTTTTGTTAAATTATTGTGTGCTGCTATTATATCTGGTCATCTTTGCCAAAGGTTGTGATGCAGCTTTTCCCAACCAGCACCTCCCCTCCACCAGCTCAACCCATTTCTTGAGCAGATATGGTTCTTGTCAAGTATAAATGCGCTTTTTTTTTTTTTTTTTTTTTTTTTTATGGTTTTGCAGAAATCCAACAATAACAAAAAGCCATGGAGAGAAAAATCTTTCCACCTCCATCGTGAAGACTGAAAAATATTGAGACAGAAAAAAAAGTAAATCAATTGCTATCAAGCTTTTGATACTTTTGCCTTTTCAGGTGGATTATATAAATCTTGCTGCACACTCCAGAGCTGTGTAACAATGTATTTATTGCTCACCCAACTTCTGAAGTTCCTCTTAGGGAACAGAACATAAAGGAGAGAAAGAGCTGCTGATAAATTACCAAGGAGAGGGATCAAGCCTTTGTGAGTGGCTGAGAATGAATAGGTTGCTTGGCTAGAGCAGGGAAGACGGGATTTGCAGAGAGGACCCACTTGGCAGCTCTTGGCCTATAGGAGAACAGAGATTTCACTGTCTGCTTTGGGTTGACACGTGCAGCTGAACTTCAGATTGTGTCTTCCTTTGTGATCTAAGATGGCTTCTGTGCTCAGAGAGCAGGAACCACAAATGAACATCATCCCATAATCCCCAACACAGGAATCTGTGTTTTCCTACACTTCATAATGCAGCAAGGTTAGAAATACTTGTCTGAGCAAGCATAGTTGGTTACCTGTGGGTGTGCAGTAGTTAAACCATGCTCAGCATATTGGTTGAGGCTCTGGTCCTTAACTTTTCCACAGTATCTACAGGTTGGTGCAGTCTTTGAAATATCCCAGCGTTATCCCTCTGCTCAGAGCGAGGCTTGGGGAGACTGGAGGACACTGCTGCCAGGAGGCAGTATGGGCACGGCATCTTTGGTTGGTGCAGGGAAACGAGAGGTTTGGCCCTTGAAGCCAGACAGCAATCAATTCCTGACATACTTTGTTTGGTAGTATAGGTGAAGTGTCTGTGGAGGATATTCTTTGTTAGTCAGAGACTCCAGGTAAAAGCTGGAAGGGAAAACTGTACCTGGGCTGATTTCAGAAGTTGCTCAGTAGACTCTGGGTAGAGCTATTGGAAAAGCCTCCCTGGGTCACCCTCACACAGGCCTCAGCTGTTTCAGGTGTAATTGCTGCAGCAGTTTAACAAAGCTCATTTGTGGAATTGAAAACAAAGAGGAAAGCAAACCAGGCAAATAAATGTCTTCTCAGAGCTTGACCTTGCTTTGTGTGTGGAGCCCTTGCTTTGTGCTGACAGAAAAATGACACATGGATGTAAATGGGCTGGTAACAGTTTTGCTTCCCCCATTCCAAGTCCAGAAGCAGTATCCCATTTGCTCTACCCTGCCATCTTCTCCATTCCTCATCCTTCTCTTACACAATTCCTGAAGCCTTTTCTTGCTTCATGGTCTCAGCTCAAGCCATGATTTATATAGAATCGTAGAATCATTGAATGGAAATTGCCTTCAAGGTCATCAAGTTCAACCATCTACTAAATATTATCATGACCACTAAGCCATGTCCTGAAGTGCCACATGGAGATATTTTTTGAACCCCTCCAGTGAGTACATACTGCACAATTGCTTCCTTTTTGCTGTATAGGAAAACAAAATGTCTGAATGTCTGGGTTATAAGCCTGCTTCTTCTTGTACTGGATAGCAAAAGGTGCTTTTAAGTGTCAGCAGCAAACTGAAGTGCAGTGAACATATCCCTGTCTTATCTAGGGAGATAAACCCATCATAGGGTGGGATGCTAAAGACTCCAAGGAGCTCAGTTGTACTTTGAATCAGGATGTCAGCAAGGACAGCAGTGCCTGTCTTGGCTCCATGTTTTCTTGCCTAACCTCTTTTCCCCTCTGACCAACCTTTCTCTCCCTCTTTCTGCTTCTTTCTCTGGGGATCCCAGACAAACAATTGCAAAGACTTTGGAGAAGGCAAGGTTGTCTTATAATGCAGTATGGACTCAGCTGTAGTGCCTCCATTGTAGTGATCCTACAACCTTGTCTTTTAATATTGATAGATGTATACAGCTGCCTTGTGGTAGCCCTGACACATTTAATTCAATCATAGAATCATTAAGGTTGGGAAAGAGCTCTAAGATCAAGTCCAACTGTCAACCCACCATTATCATAACCACTAAACCATGTCCTGAAGTGCTACATCTAAACATTTGTGGAAGAGCTTGTGATCAATACCTGTTTTGACAGGGACACAGGTATTTTATGTATTGAAACTAGATTTAGCCCAGATGATGTACTTTTAATGTCTAAGAAAACTACAGAATGTCCCTGGCTGCCTCAGTTTGTCTGAGAGTGTGTTCTCTGTAGTAATTTATTGGAAGATGTTAATGCATGCTCTGCTCCAGAGGCTCTCCTTTGCAAAAAAAAAAAAAAAAAACCCTTAACTTTGATAAGTAATCTAAATGCAGCTCATTCTTTAAGAACATACTCAATCTCAGTGGCTAACAAGGCATCAACAGACAACTGTGAAGAAACATTCCCATCCAAGGCAGATGGAACACACCACTGTGTAGAAAGGCTGCAGTGGCTTTGGAAATACTCTTTAAGCAGCAAGCAGTATGTGCTGTCTTGTTTTTTAATAAGTGTACCCTCTAGCAATACTTAATTTTCACAGCAGCAGTTTTCCATTATCTGATTTCAGGGCCAATTACTTAGGTCTTTGCCAGAACAGACAGTAAAGAAATGGTGGAGAAAACTAAGGCAAGCATGAAATAACACAGGGCACGAGCTGGAACCAGTTTTCAAAGCCCCCTTCATTTTGACCTGCTGTAACAAGGGACAAGTCAGACTTGGCAAACTAGTTTTTCTTTTACCACCAGGCTTCCCATGTTTGCTTTTCTGGGAGACCAGGAAATTGAGGAAGCAGTACTAGACACTGTGGAAATTTCATCCCAAAATGTGACAGGACATCATGATGGACTTACTTTTGGTAATGGCAGCATCCAGACGGCTCTGGGAAACTCTTCCAGGGTAGTTTCCAGAACTGAATAGTTTCACAGAAAACTGAAGGCTGGCAGAACAATTCCAGTCAGATATAAATTCCTGCCAGACCTTATTTGTATATGCTTAGATGATCAGTTACAGATCTTCCTTCCCTGTGCCTCCTTCGGTGACTTGAAACCTGCTTTAAGGTATGAGCAAACAAAACATGCTGTGAAGAAAAAGCCAAGTTGGAGTTGTACCTTATCAGCGACTCCACAGAAAATGCCCATGGCACAGTGGAGTCTGAGGGCAAGACTTCTCTCCAGACAACTGCTGCTTGAACCAAAAGACAGGATATGCTGCTTGGGCCATGTCAGGTCTTCTGTGCACATGCACAGCTCTTGGCAGCTGGAGATCTTAAAAAAGCAGAGCACCTGAGTTAGAGGGCACTTAAGTGCAGCATTGCGTTGATGATGATTTGCACATAGACACCTCAGCTCTGTCCACATCCTGCTAGAGGTCTGTATCTTACTGGATCCTACCCTCAGGTGTTGTTTCTAGTGGCATATTCATATATGTACATATATATTGTCACATAAGTATTTTAAAGCCTGATCTAAGTAAATAACATGTCTGTAGAAGGATAACCTGTCCAAGACTGACACCTACTGAGCCACACACAGTAGTGACTAGTGCGTTATAGCACTGCTATCTCATGACACAACCAGGGCAGCTCAATGCCAGTGTGCCCTCCCCCAGAATAAAAGGCAGAGCTTTATGTAAAAAACCACCACACACACAAGCATACACATACGTTTTTTGAAACAGCAGAGATGGAACATTTCATGTGAATGAACCCGAGGCGGAAGAATGAGATTTTGCTACAGGTTGCCAGGGCTGTGGTCTGGAGAGATGGAATTCACAATGGATTCAAGTGCTGATGTGTTACCATCACCCCTGAGAAAGATAGGTGAGAAAAAGCTACGAAAAATCCTTCTGCCCAGATAATAATAGAAATGGTGAGAGGTGAAGATTTTCAAAAGACAAGATGGTTCAAACCTGTCCTCAGATTTGCCTCATCTTTGCTAAAGCTGTAGCAATGTATTTTTAAAGGAACAGTTATAAACCACCTTTGGAAGCTGTTAGGTCAGTTAAACAAAGACAACCCAAACTCAAGCAACCTCAGACCATGATTTTATTTTTTGTCAGTGCCATACATTTGCCTCTTGTCAGCCAGATGGACAAAAAACGACCCCACAACCCAGAAAACAAACTCCAAATCAACTGATTAAATCCTTAACTGTGAGATAGGAAGGGCTGCTAACAGAGTATGTGAAGCCCAGGACTAGATGCCTGGGAAGGAATAGCTCCACTGCAAGGGGTTGTACCTGCTAAATAAAGTAATAGCATGTCACTATCCTTTTTAGTTTGGTACATTCTTGTTTTTGATATGACATACACAGCCTTAATGAAAGGACAGCTCCAGGATTAGAACAGAAATGCTCTGTACCCCAAAATACTAGGTTTTTTAGCTGCTGCTTTGCCCATGCTATGCTCTACCTTTTCCAGACAGTTTTATCCCCTTTCTACAGCTACAGTGACCTTGGCTGCAGAGCCAGCATATTTCAGCTACTGCCTTTGGAAAAGGAAGAGCTGGCTTTGGGTAGAAGCTCAGGGCTCCGTGGCAGCCAGGCGTCCCATCAGGAATGTCAGGCAGCGAGAGCTGAGACGCTCCCAGAGGCACCAGCCTCTGTGGAAGCAAGAGACCTCTGTTCATTTCCCCGTGACTAGAACTGCTCAGTCAATACTTAATTGGTACAAGACCAGCACAACACTTTAGCAAGGTACCAATTTCCAAAGAGACATTACAGAAATTGCTGCAGCACCTGGCTAGTGTGTGGTTTCTTAAACCTGAGGTCTTTTGTTTAAATTTCATGAAAAACATTTGATATCAAATGTATTTTATTCTTAACAGGGTAGTTAGAATGCTATAGGTATCCCCAGTTAACTTTTCCATTTTCCCTTACAGTCACAGAAGAGTCATTTAATCTTGCTTCAGCTGTCAATTGTCAGGAAATTTTACTTCAAGGTTTGTGAAAATCTGATTTTTATAAAAAATAAAGAGATATTTCTGACTAAAGAAAAATCTCTGCTAAATTGAGCAAGAGTTCTAATGTAAAACACATTTCAAATCTGGTTCAGCACAAAAGCTCTGTGATTAACTGAATTAGGAAAACTAGAATCTTTTCTTTCCATGCTGGGTCAAGCAGATGGCGTTAAAATTCCTCTTCGGCTTGTTTGGAGCGAGAGGATTTCAGTTCCAGCAGTCTCCTCACAGTGTCAGCAATGGTGCGCTCACCATGTACCTTGTTATCTCGGGTGCGGATGTTGACTGTGCCACTTGCCTTCTCCTTTTCACCAACAACTAGAAACAACCAAGTAACAATTTAATATTTAGCAAGTTTGTTTTTGTTTTTGTTTTGTTGTTGGTTGGTTGGGGTTTTTTTTCCCCAAATTCCCTCAAACTTAGGTGTACTAAGCAAAACTTGAAAAAGCTTACCAACCAACACATAAAATCCTTTTTTTGTCCTCCTCCCACCCCTCCCCCCTTAGGTGTTTAAAAGCCAACAGTCTGTAAAAAAATTTTATCATTTAATAGGTTTTAATATGTTACGAACAGCAACTTAGCAAAATATGAGTAAAGACTTAGTAAGCCCAGCTTGACTGATTTCTTACTGGAGAGAACTAAGACATCAAAATGAGAAATAAACACAGAGTACTCCATGGGCAAAGATTAGAACTCAAATGTAAATACCCAGTAGCTTTCTTTATAGAGACAGCAAGACAGTTTATTAGAAAATTACAAAGCTATTTTACTTAAACATGATGATACAGATATCTAGATAACATATGCACATTTCATTACTAATGTAAATTTTATATAATATACTTGGAGTTTGCTACAGGAGATTGCTTCTCTGGAACTCAATCTACATTCAGTGGGACAACTCCCTAAAATGACCTGAGAGCAAACAATAGGTGAGGTTTTTCCTTGACAGGTTGACAATTTGTTTGTGGTCTTGAAGGTAAAATGTGTTTGTATCTTACCTGTTTCACAGAGCTTAAAAGTTTTAAACAAAAAAATAACTTTATTCATGATTCTGTTTCTCTGAGGGTAGAGTTTCTCAGTTAAAAGCTCCTGCTATTCTAAAGGATCCAAGATAGCTTTAGAGTCAATGCTACAACATTAATTTACATTATAAGATTAATGTTGATGCTTCAAATCACATACTTCAGGATCAGTTTCTAATTGTCCCTGCATCACCCTCTGGCAGAAGAGTCTTCTCCTGTGCTTGCATGTATAGGTCAGAAGTGCCCCACAGCTGAATGCAGTGGAAATACAGTATTTCCTTTGCTACACTTGAAAAAATATCCAAAATTATTGGGAAGGGGTAATGGAAAAACCTCCTCATCTGACTGACAAAGGGCAAGAGATTTTATATATGTCTCCACATTGCTGATGAGCAGCAGTAATGCCCTGAGCTACAGTGACCTCATTTCAGTGAAGCTGTACATGCCAATCACACAGGCAAGAGAGACTCTGCAAAATGGGACAGTCT
Source organism: Corythornis vintsioides (assembly GCA_025447755.1). Lineage (NCBI taxonomy): Eukaryota > Metazoa > Chordata > Aves > Coraciiformes > Alcedinidae > Corythornis > Corythornis vintsioides. Next base: position 27,066 of record JAOEGS010003274.1, read on the forward strand.
TAGGAACAAAGTGACCTAAACCACTGGCTACCACCCTCTGCCTTGCTTGTAACAGAAAGATCATATCCTGTAATTTGTGCAAGAAAGTCAGCCAAGACAAGGTAACAAATGCACTATACATTACCCAGAATAAAATTATACTGTGCCAGCTGAGCGTTTCTGATCTTCTTGTTCAGCGTGCACCCAGGATCCACATCAACATCTGCCATTAACCCAGCAGTGTGGAAGTGCTGCCTGACCTAAGAGAAAAGATATTTAAACTGTCAGTGTGGGATATTCATGACAATGAAATATTTATGATTTAGACTTAAGCCAGAAAAGATTATCCGACCCCTAAAACAGAGGCACCTTCATTGGCTCAGGTGTTGGAGATGAGCCCAGTTCAAGAGATAGAAGCAGGTCAGCTATCATGCAAGTACACACACTCAGTAACTAAGCAGTGATCAAAACATCTTGTTTTGGACTGAACAGAGATTTGAGTTTGATATTGTGAAAAGCATCAGGGTAGTGGATCTGATTAGATTATTTTTTCTTATTTTGCAGACAATTTTATTTATGTATAATGTGCTTGAAAGAAACTGAAGAAGGTATGATTGATGTTAAATATCCGAAACCCCTTCTTCATCTTACTGGTTTTGCAAGAAGCACAGTCATGGGAGATTAGAATCTGAAGGGCAAGACAGTTTTTGAGCTAGAGAAAACACTTTTTCTAAAAATAAAAGCCTCACAAATATCAGCATTTGTTGTTTAGATACTCAATCTATTTCAGGTCCTCAACTTTAACAGCTAATAGTCACTGTAATCTAAAAATGAGACAATGCAACATGTAAAGAGTTACAATGTTTAAATACTAGTAATTTGAAACCAAATACCTCCACTAAGGACAATATACTGAAAAAAAAAACCCCAAGAACCATAATACATCACCTTTTGAGCATACTCATCACATGTTGGTCCCACTGGTACCACCATTACCTGCTGTGGGGACAGCCAGAGCGGCCTTAACAAACAAACAAAATAAGTTTATTTAGCTTTCAGTATTTTATTTTTAGTATGAAAAATCTTAACAGATAGGACTAAAGTCTACACAAGACATTCAGAGGCTTAGATTGCATTCAGAGGTGAAGACAGCCCTGTACTCATTAGATTTTATGTCCATAAAAGAACTGAGTGTCTAAATGAATTGCAATGTAGACAAAAGCCATTTTTGACCTGAAGATTCAAGTTGTGTTTTACAAAACACAACAAATCATAAATGAGTTGTTGAGCTTATTACTAACTAATAATGGAAAAATGCTACTTATGAGATTTGTTACAAGCAGAGGGGTCATCCCTATCTGGTATACACCACAGAAGGCAAAGGAGATCATGTACATAAATGACTCATTGCAAGGCAGCCCAGCTGGAAAACCTAAGAGATAACTTGAGCAGACAAGCTGCACAATGCACTTGCACCAGTGGTAATATGTAGAGGCTACCATACCTGGAATTATTTACTATCTAAGGAAAGTGGTTCAAAAGGAATTGCCTTGTGGTACACCTACAGTATGTCTCTACAGCAAGCATGTCCAACAAGCTCTCTTGATTTTGAATACTTGGGGCTACTTTCTCTTCCACATAAAGTGTGTACTTAAACTGGAAAAATAAATCTACTTTTCAACATTACCATTTGCCTCCATAGTTTTCAGTTAGAATGGCAATTATTCTCTCCACAGATCCCAAGATAGCCCGGTGGATGATAACTGGTCTTGTCTTGTCATTACCATCATGGCTGGGAAGAAAGGTGTATTTTTTTTAAATGTAAGGGTTGGTTTTTGTTCTCTTAGTGACAGAAAAGCCAGGTTACACAGCAATTAAAACCAGCAGACTCTGTGCTTACCTGACAAAGGTGAGGTTAAATCTGACTGGCAGCTGGAAGTCAAGCTGGATCGTAGCACATTGGTGGTAGCGGCCAATAGCATCTTTAATCTGAATGTCAATCTTAGAAACAAAGAGAAACAAGTTTTTGCTCCAGTTTAAGAAACAAGCTTGTCCCTCCGAAAGGAAACTGTTTTAAGATGGAACATTTCACTCATTGCAGAGAACTATATATGGTTTTAGACAACATGCTTTTACTTCAGCCTGTATAAATGATTTTCAAGTTCTGATGCATAAAATGTTAAGAGCTAAAAGTGTGAGCAAGTAGAGAGGCATTATTTTGGTGGGAAATAGATTTAATATCTCAGACGACTTTTTGTGAGTTTCGACCTGGGTCTTTCACTGACTGAATTCAACAGCACAGAGATGCAAGCACAAGATCAGAACTGAATGTGTTTCACCACAAAAAATGCATCCTGACAAAAAATTTAGTTATGTTTCATTAGAAGGGAGCCTGCGGTAAATGAAAAATAGAAGTTGTTTTTAACAAGATTATGATTAAATAAATAAAACCAAATAAATAAAACCAATGGGCTTCTCCTTCTTACCATTCTCCTCCTTACTCATAACAAGACATGAAAAACATGATGTATTAACAGCATTTAGTGTCCATCTGTCTTTGTTTAACTCAGAGCAGAATGTTAACTAGATTGAGACTTTGCTTGTTCAGGTATCTATCTGAAGTAATCTGGAAAATACTTGGCAAAGATGCCAAACACTTGTCTTTCTATGGAAGGCAATATTTACCATGATCATGTAAACAAATTAAGACTTTGGGTCTTTTTCTGCCCATCTGCTAAACTGCAAGGAAAAGCATTTGTTTGCTACCCCTACTGCCAAGATTACGTTATTATCAGTGGAATGCAAGGAACTGCAACTTCTCATCTGCCTCTGCCAAACAATTAAAAGCTAACACAGCTAGGGGTTAGTAACACACTAACCTTAGGTCCGTAGAAGGCTCCATCCCCAGGATTTAACTCCCACTTCTCACCAAAGGCATTCAGGCTGTTCTCAAGTTGCTGAAGGTAAAGGACACATGCACTCAAGTGTTACACAATCATTTGCTGCTTTTCTACTTTACAGTGCCAGGTCAGCCTACTGGTACAGAGATGTGACACTACCAGTTTTCAGTACTTCTCAGCTACTGCTGCAACTCATTTATTTTTGAGAAATTCTGGAGAAGCCCCAGTTTAAAAAAAAAAAAAAAAAAGGCAACCACACCAGCACTAGTCCAAATTTAAGCAAGCAAAATTAATGCATTCATTTTGGAAGAGACCAAACAAGTAGTGTTACCTAAGATGCAAGACATTTTTATGCTATATTCAAAGTGTGTAGATAATATTGAGATGGATCCACCCTGATAACACCTAAAGTCTATGCCTGCCCTGTCTTCTCTGAGCACTGACCCTGAAGGGTCTACCCCCAGCCCTCTATGCACAAAAGCAACCCGGTCTGTGGAAAGTGGCTCAAAGTCTTGTCACAGGGGCTTCCAGAATTGGTTCTCTTCCTCTTTCTTTTTTTCAAATTATCAAATAAATACAAGGAGAGAGAGGTAATTTGACATGGAAATTGCTTCTGTGTGGACAGTGAGCTATTTACAGCAGCCAGACTGAAGACAGTTAAGTTATATCGCTCATGACCAGCTGTCACTGTACCTCTTGCAAGTTCTTGCAAGACTTCCAGTTGCAGCTTAGTTAGTTAGTATAACTACTGTTTACCTTTTCAGCTTGATTCCACACTTCAATATCTCCCAGATACTTTTCAGGGCGAGTGGAGAGATTCAGTTTAAAGGAAAATCCAAAGACATCATACACAGTACGCAAGAACTGCAGGCAGCTCTTTATCTCTTCTTCAATCTTTATGAGGATAGAAAAAAAGTCTCAAATAGGGAAAAAATCAGTTGGTCTGTTTTTAATAATGGATCTCATTTAACAGCAGCCCATACCTGCTCCATAGCACAGAATATGTGAGCATCGTCCTGCTGGAACCGACGCACTCGAGTGAGTCCTGTGAGAGCTCCTGATAGCTCATTGCGATGCAGAACACCGAAGTCGGCCAACCGTAACGGCAACTCGCGCCATGATCTTGGACGATGATCAAACATGAGGCTGAAGGAAAAGTTTATTACTTCAAACTCATCCAGAACCAAAATTCTGCAAAGAACAGCCAATGAGAAGCAGCCAGTACCTAAGCAGTGACCATAATGCCAATGACATAACGTGAATACAACTATCACTAGTTGTATTCAACACCTAGTTTTGTCAGGAGAACAAATGTAGATATCCTTTTATAGATGGTAGGCTTCCCCTTACCTCTCAGAAAAAACGTAACACAGTTCTTAAAACCTGAATGCCTAATTTGCCACAAAATTGACAACAATACCCCAGAACCTATTTTGGGATATCCAGCTTCTGTACTACCAAGTTAAGTTTCAGGTCTTCAGCACAGTCATTTCTCAGTGTCTCAAGTATAGAGGGCATATGGTCAACAAGACTCATAACTGCATCACTCCTGACAACATATCACATCTGGATACCGGGTATCTTTGCAAATAAGCAAGAAAAAAAAAAAAACACAACAAAACAAACCAAAACAAACAAACCAAAAAACAAAACACTTTTTTTTCTTTTAAAGCAAAATAAACTTTGGTAAAATGGATTTGCTATGTTTTTACCAGTGTCCTGGACAGTTCATAGGCTTTAGAGCAAAGATTTCTTTCTCCACTTCAAAGGAGAACATGTTGTCACTATAATGCTGCCAGTGTCCTGAAGTCATCCATAGTTTGCTGTTGAAAACATTTGGAGTGACAACTTCCTGGAATCCACGTTTTCGATACTCGCTCTGAAACAGCAGACCCAACACATAAACCAAATAGTAATTCAAAGAAAAGTAATGATACTCAGCCTACAGTCTGCAGCCCTAAAAATATACAAATGCTGCCCTACAGAAGTCCATGGAAAGAGCAGAGCAGTGTAATCAAGCTGGACATGCCATGATACATCCCCTTCACCAGCACCACCGCAAACATTTCCTCTGTAGTAAGCAAGAAGAACAAGTTTCCTCCCTGCAATGACACTTAGTAGTACACTGCAGCCCAACTATACAATAAAAAGGCAGACTTCAAGTATTACAACAGGAAGATCAGAATTTTTTTTCTACTCGTAATTTTGTTAACAAATACTTCTACAAGGCCAAATTTAAGGTTTATTAAATCAATATGCATCAGTGGGACAGCTGTAGCAAAGCATCATTATCACTGCTTTAATTGCACATATAAAATATTGATAAAAACATAACAGAGATTGTGAAGAGATCAGAGAAACCATGTTTCTTTACTTCTGTGGCTTACAGAATGATGTGATTATAGTAAAATGAAGGGCTATTAACACTGCTATATGTAGCATGCTGTTATGTATTTTTCTAAAATTAAGCAATTTCTTCTACAGTAAGACTTCCAAAAGACATTACTTACCCGGATGAATTCAATTAATGTGTTATAAATGTAAGCTCCTTTTGGAAGGAAAAAACAGCTACCAGGGCTAAGCTCATGAAAAAAAAACAGTTCCTGGTCCTGAAAAAAAATAATAATAGTTTTTAAATAATATTTGTACAACACCTTTTCAACTTAACATTCACAAGTGACTTGCTACTGCTTAGTCATCACCAATCAATGTTGATATTAAAAAGAAAAAAAACCACCAACAACAACAAAAATCCCCAACCCTGAAAGCAAAAAAAAGCAATACCAGATCAGATGCATTTTCACTGCTATTTGTATCTCCATCAGTACTTACAGGGGAAGAGGATTGTTCAGCTTCCTATTTCATTACTGATGCTCCAAAACTTTTGTTTATGTGTAACTCCTGTGCCCCCACAGCAATCTTTGTACACTGACAATGTTTAGTTCCACTTCTGCAGCTCTCTATTTGTATTTGAACTGAACATGTGAACTGTAATTAGCTAGTGTTGTGACAAACTGTGCATATGCTTGAGGACTGCATATAGTGAAATATTTTGTATATTTTCCTGATGTCCTAGCAGCAGCACTTGTAACAGTGCTCAGGACTATCAACTATCTAACAGCATTTACATTTAAGAAACAAACCCCCCCCAAAAAAAACCCAAAAAAATAGAACTGCACTAGGGAATCTGAAATCACACAAAAGAGCTGTGAGTTAACAGGCTGCAGCAAGCTTTGTAGGAATGAGCATTGCCTGCAGACTGAAGTGTTAATGTTCTGTTCTCATTGATCTGTGGAATAAGGATGCAGTTGTGATTAAAACAGTAAAAAGCCTACAGAGAAGTTATTTCCTTCAGGACATTCGATGCTCTTTGAAAAAAGAGTACTTGATGTTGCAACTTGACTGAAAATACAATTGCGTCACATTGTTGTTGTGGCAGCAAACATACCCTGTCTCTGAGGTACTTCTAGTTAAGGGGTTAGATCCACACACTGTTTGTGAAATACACCACTAGAGAAACTGTCTTACCCGTCCAATTTTTCTGTGATCTCTGTTTTTAGCCTCCTCCTGGAACTTCTCCCATTCCTTCAACATTTTTGCATCTGGGAATGAAATTCCATAGATCCGCTGGAGGGATTCCATATCAGCCTTGCCTTCCCAATAGGTAGAAGAATTCTGCATGAAAAAAAAAAAAAAAAAAAAAAAAAAGAAAAAAATGATTAATTTTTTATTAAGCTATTGCATGCTATGAAAATTGCATGCAAAATAAGCCACTATACTTAATGTAGAACAACTATCGGCATAAGTAAAGTTTTAATCTTAAATTCACTGGAAAAATACAGAAAGAATGGTGAACAGAATATGTAAAAATGGCTTCATGCTCTCTTATCTTTTTTTTCTTTTTTTTTTTTTTTTTAAGCCTTTTTGGTCTCTTTGTAGCCATCCAATTCCAACTTTATTCACACTCAGCTATAGCCATCAGCTGACCAAAAACTGTCAACTCTAACAAAAACAGTTCAACCAGGCCTAAGCCACACTCACACTCCTCTTCATGCTGGAAATGCAGGTGCTGACCACCCAGCTGGGCTTCATAGCATCTGAATATAATTCTATCACAGAATCCTTCCCAAATTGTTACACTGAGTTTTTGGCCAGATTACATATTTTGCAGTGCATTCTGAGATAAGACATGATCATGTTGCCCAAAGACAGCAACACATTTTCAGTTAAAACATTAATCTAAGTCAGTTTCAGCATTTACCTTATGAATTTTTATGGTCTTTATCTTGCCAGTATGTCTGACATGAGGCCCTCTGCATAAATCTATCAAGGGACCGCACCTAAGAAGAAGGAAACATTCACTTGGTATATTTCACCATAGAAAGCTGTATTCAGTAACATTATGATGCAGGCATAATTACCTGTATACTGTTGTAGTCGGAGTATTCACCTTCTCATTCAGGATGCGACACTTGAATTTGTTATACTGAGAAGAAAAGCAGCAGACACATTTATTAACTCCTTGTTGAGCAAGAGAACTGGTTAGCAGTTTGAATTATTTGCAAATCTGACACTACACTGAATCAAGAGGGTTAGAGAAGACAGGCATACACAAAGACAGTTATCTAGTGGAGCAAGCTGCCCAGAAAGGAAGTTGTACAGTCTCTGTCCTGAGAAGGTTTGAAGGCCCAACTGGACAAGTCCTGAGGAACCCAGTCTGACTTCAGTGCGTGGCCTGTGCACAAGGTTAGACCGGGGACGTATGGAGGTGCCTTCCAATCTGAATAACATCACAATGCTCTTGATATCCTAACAATCAAAACTGAGTAATGCCTATTTCAGGAATGCCAGAAAATTGTTTGCGCTAGGATCAGCTTCTAGTGTTGCGTGGACTTTCTCAAAAGTCCTCATTCTAAGAAACACATAAGCATATAGAGTTTATTATCACCACAGGATTTTACTAACAGCCTAACATAGGCATATAACATAATAAACTTCAAATTTGATTCTGTGGGAGATAAATGAAGAATGTGGATTCAAAGATTTTTCCAAAGTCACCCAGGGAAAGAATCTGATTCTTACAGTTGCAAAAAATCTAATGCACATTCCCAAGAACCTAACAATTACACCTCCACTTTTTTTTTTTTTTTTAATCACAAATGACCTTGTAAAGATCTATCACCTTAAAAAGCAATATTGATAGACCCTCCTCTACCACTAATAGAACATGCAGCTAAAGTTACACTTAAAGACTAACTGCATAGTGCTAGAAACACCCTTCTAAAACAGCCTACCTTAAACATTTCAAGTAGCGTTTCCTTCTTAACTTCCAGTCTTTCAAAAGCTTGTTTTTCCTTCATTATCTTTTTGCATAATGTTTCCAAAGCAGAGAAGTCATTACTTGATACACCCCTAAAATAAACACACACAAAAAAAGGGAATCATTCTTGCTTTCCCTTTCAATTTCTCATCTAGTTGCAAAGGACTGGCTCATGGATGGAACCTGCTGCAAAGAACAAAGCTATCTGCAGTAGAGCAGGTTACTTTGATCCAGGAACAAGCAGGAAACATAAATTTTGTTGAGAAACAAAAATACAAAACCTACCCTTCCTCAAGGAACATATCATAATAAAATCCATTTTCTATTGGTGGGCCATAGCACAAGCAGCCACCATAGATCCGCTCCATAGCTTCACCCATTATGTGAGCACTTGAGTGCCAGTATACCTAATGGGAGGTAAAAAACAAGAGGGTCAGTGTGAATATGCACAATACATTTCTGAGTATTTTATTGCAAACCTTTCATGAAATGCTTACTTTTAAGGATATTTGATGCAGATCTCACATCAGAACAGTCTGCAGAAGTGACCTGCCCATAAACACTCTCAGTCTAAGCATCTGTACTTCCAAGCAGTAACACCAATAGCTTCTTGTACCAAACGATTTTTTTCTAAAGACGGTATTTGCAGATTTACTGGATATCCACATTTATCTGAATGAGCAGCCAAAATAAAGTACATACTTCTTGCATGTGCAAAGCAAAAGAGCAGACTATGCAGTACTTTTATGACTGCAGACAGACAGTACAGTGCTCTTTGTATTGTTTCAAAGTCACTGCTGAAGAGGTCAGTTCAAAAGACCTACTTTGCAATAAAATGCAATTATAAAATTTGAAGAAGAACAGACCCTACATGAACTACAGCAACAATTGCTAGCAGACTCAGCAACAAATACATAGCAGAATGTACATTCTATGTAGTACCTCATAGCTCCCTTGTAAGGAACAACTAGACTATGCAGATGTACCTACACAGCAAACCTGTTCCTGTCTCATCTTTTGAGCATAATATAGATGCAAATAACAACTTGAGACTGAGTTTAATGAAAATCCAAGGGCAAACAAACTTTGGTAGAAGATACTCACTGCTTGAGCCTCCTCATCTTCAAACTTAAGCAGCTCCAGGGTGCAATCCTCCTCCAAAGGACGGTCTAGATCCCAAACGGTCTTGTTCACTTTAGCAATAACAGTGTTGTCAGCTAAGCCCTGACTGGAAAATAAATACATGGTATATAATCTTTTGAAATCAGCAAGTAAAAATTTCCAAGATTTGCCTTCCATATTGAGTAAGATTTTCAGGAGTGCTCAGAGTGGGTACAATGTCATAATAACTTCCAAATAAAAATGCAGTTTAGCCAGTCTTGAATTTTCATGAAGAATCACACTCACATTGCAGAGAAGAGGGAATAAATCTGTGCTGTACACTCAATGTTCAAACATTTTTGTTCATTTCAACATATTTAACATATTTTTGCGATCAAGAAATTGACCTATTTGATCCCAAATCACAAAAGTAAAGAAGGTTCCAATGACAAGGCACCAAAGCACAAAAAAACCCCCTCAAAACTAAACTAAATGAAACAAAACAAACAAAAAAACCATAAATTAAACACACAGACACACAGAATAAAACACAAAACCAAATAAACAAATGCCCAAACAATCAAAACCCACCAAAACAAGCAAACAACAAACAAACAAACAAACCCCAAACCAAACTATTTCATCTGCAGGAACCACCCAGGTTTTGTAATTTTCACTCTCAGGGTGCCCAGTATGCATTGTTCAAAACTACTCCACAGCAAGATTGAGAAATTCAGAGATGTGTGATGCCTTTTTGGGTAAGTATCTTCCATGCAAGTAAAAATGCAGCTAAGTGAAAGATACTCATCCTGCTCTCTCTGACATCAATTGAAACATCACCCAGCAGACACCTTCCCCAGGTGGATGCAACATCTTTTGCACATACTAAGATTCAAACTGATAGAGCAAATTAGTTCTTAATGCAACAACAGCACTCATAGGGAAAAATATGCAAGTAATGTGTCTAAAAGATCTCAATTACATTCTTCTTTAACTATAGAATCCTTCTCTTCATAAGTCAAAAGCTACTACATTTCAAAACTCTATTGGTTACATCCAGTGTATCACAGAATAGAGTCATACCTAATTCCACAAGCAATTTGATATGGAGTAGTCTTCCAGGATTCTGCATCAACTTGCTTGCCATCAGGTAATGTAACTTTAATGGGTTTACTGTCTCTTGCAGCTCTTTCTGCAAGGATTGAATCATGTTCGGCTTTAAGTTTAGTGTACATTTCTAAACGCTCATTGATAAATGCGGGCCAGGGATTCAGCTATGTATCATGAATAAAGACAAAGGAAAAAAATCGGTAGATTATTAGAATGATATCACAATTTGTCAAGAATGCAAAGATAATGGATATACTTTTCACAAGCAGCTATGTGACCATATCTATATACATGTTAATATAGTCATATGTATATCTAGCAAGTAACCATCACTCTAGAATTAATCTGTAATACTAATGTTATATAACTTTAGCTTAATGAAAAATATTGTTTTTGAATATAATACTGTACACTTGTTTAATAAACTACATATTAACAAACTACTACATAGTTTATTAAATATCTGTTTAATAAGCTACACAAGAACAAAAATAAACATAGAATAATAGAATGGTTAGGGCCGGAAGGGACCCCCAAAGGTCATCTAGTCCAGCCCCCTTGCAGTAAGCAGGGACACCCTTAACTAGACCAGGCTGCTCAGAGGCTTGTCCAACCTCACCTTGAATATCTCCAGAGATGGGGCCTCAACCACCTCCCTGGGGAGTCTATTCCACTGCTCTACCACCCTCAGGTTAAAGTACTTCTTCCTGATATCCAGTCTAAATCTACTCCTCGCTAATTGAAATCCATTACCCCTCGTCCTTTCACTACAGGCCCTTGTAAACAGCCCCTCTCCAGCCTTTCTGTAGGCCCCCTTCAGGTACTAGAAGGTGGCTATAAGATCACCTCAGAGCCTTCTCTTCTCCAGGCTGAACAATCTCAGCTCCTTCAGTCTCTCCTCATAAGAGAGGTGTTTCAGCCCTCTGACGATCTTTGTGGCCCTCCTCTAGACCCGCTACATCAGGTCCATGTCTTTCCTATGCTAAGAAATTTTACAAGACTGTAGAAGTTCCACAAATAAATAAATAAATAAATAAATATTTTTCTTCATAGGGCAAAAACCTGAGGGAACAGCTCTACCCTGAGCCACCCAGAGAGGAATTGAATCCAGCCTACACGCCACAGAGTGACGTCAGAACTATCAGCTCCGGCATAACCAAGGTTATACAGCTATGCAGCTGGCTCAGGATCAGTGCTGGTCAGCAGCTGGCCCTCTGTGCGGTCAGAGGGAGCTGTGTTTACCCACTATGAAGTCAAAAAAGATAGAGCACCTTATACAGGATTTCGTCATCCCCGAGATTTGCTGCCTACCTCCTGGTGCAACCAAGGGCACAGTGAAAAGCATCACCTGAATCCAGCTATTCTTCCACCACCCTAATACAACAAAGTCATTGTACAGCAAACTTTAGGAAATCAGAGAGGGCTGTAGAAGGAGTAACTGAAGATTAAATATTTCAGAGGATGAAGCAATGCCAGCAGTACACAAGCCAGCAACAAGTAGATTCCATCTTTAAACCCGGCACGGCTCACCTCCGTCCGCCCCCCATCACCGGCGCCTTCTTTCATTTTCTTCTTTCCGCTGTCTACCTTTTTTTCTTCCCCAGCATTCACCTGAGAAGGGCGAGCATCACTTCCTCAGTCTCCAGCACTCGCTAACACCTACCGCGCTTTAACCCTCCTCAGCCCCACGTACCAGGGAAGGGACGCGGCCTCTCCGCCCCAGCCCAGATCCCGGCTCTTTTACTTGAAGTGAATCCCACCACCCCTCGACCCTGCTCCTCCGGAGCTGGGAAAACCTGGGAGACGCGCTATAGGGGTAAGGAGGAAGGGGCCTCTCTCTCTCTCCTGTAGCCACCCCCCGCCCTCCTGACAGTGCCGCTCTACCCCCGGGCCTGAGGCGATCAGTAAGGACTCCCCGCCTCAGCACGCCCCCGGCCTGCCGCGCTTAGCGGAAGCGGTTGCACACTCCCGCGCCCCGGCGTGACTCCGGGCCCACCTGGCTGTCAGCGCCCGCCATAGCCGCACGCGGAGCCGTCCGGCGCAGCGGGGAAGGGGCGGTCACGGAGGCGCGCAGGCGCTTCTCGGCCGAGGCAGCTGATGCAATCGGAGGCGGCCGTACTAACCCATCAGGCCTGAGCTGAGCCGCAGCGGCTGAGTCACGGAGGGCCGTAGGGTAACTGTGCCGTGCCGCTCCGCGGTGTGTGGCTCAGGCGGCGGCGCGGGACCGGGTGATGAGAGGCCCCGGCAGCTCGTGGTGGTGGAGCCCCTGCCAGTACCTGCGAGGACAGGAAGTGTGGCCCATGTCCCAGCGCCAGGGCTGCCTCGCTCCTGTGGGAAGAAGCATCACCGGGCCAAAGGATTGAGTGGCACTTGGGGAGACGGAGCTGCCGTTCCTCTGAGGCACAGATTGAGTCATGGACCAGTTTAGAGAGAACATAAAAAAGTGGCACATGAGCTGAGGAGATTCTGTGAGGCCTGGACTGGGAGGGTGAGGCTGCTTTGGTAGCCTTGTCCTGAGGGGAGGCTCTGTCGGGTTGGAGGCCACCGATGTCTCGGAAGGATCTGATTCTCAGGCCAGGCCTTCTGCTTTGTAATCTTTCTCCCCTTCTCTCCCTGCTGTTGTTTTTATAGCAAGTAATTTGAAGGTTACTTTCAGCACATTCTTAGGGTGGCCATGCACTCTCAGAGCAGTCAGTCTCAAGGCCTTAGGTGTATTTAGTTAACTGACTCAGTAGCCTAATGTAAGAAAGGTGTTTATTACAAGATTTCAAGCTTTCAAGAAATCTTAGTACAGCATCGGCCCTTTGAAGAGTCTAAATCGAGAGTCAGAGCTATGGCTTGGCTTGGACCTCTGCTAAGCCTCTGTCAGAGCAACTGACACCCTTTCTGCCTCCTTTCATAGCTGCTTCCTCTCCATCTGCAGCAATGATCTGGGATTTAGAGTGTTTCAGACAGCTAAAATGTGCCCAGGTGAACATCAGAGCACCTGAGACTCCACACTCTCAAGTGCTGTAAGAAAAAAGTTCAGGGAAAAAGGGCATGTTTTTATAGCTTGCAAATACTAGTCAAGTAGGTGTGAAGGATGATTGAAATTACATCCCTGCATTATTTGACCACAAATGTAGGAGGTTAAAAGATACTGCAAATATTTTTGTATTTTTAAAAATAAGAAAATGGGAAGGTGTAGTAAATACTAACAGAATCACGCTTAGACCTGAAGAGTGCTGTCTAAAAGTAAAATATGACCAGCATAAATACTGGTAAAAACATTTCTTACAGGGCTATGTTGTGTAAGATGTCGTGTAGCAATGCAATGTTTAGTAATATAAAGGATATTTGGCTTTAAATACTATTTTTAAGGTTTTGGGTTTGATTGGTTGGTTGGTTGGTTTTTTTTTTGGTATCTTCTAAAATTCTTTTTTGTGGATGAATTATAACTGGCTTAGAAACATCACTTTGCAAAACTTGGAGATAAATTCTCTGGCGTTAAAATGAACAAAAAAATTCAACAATACTGTTGAAGAGAAAGGGTGATACCATAGGAGAACTGCCCTTTTTGCCAGAAGATGGCAGCAGCGAAACACAAGAGACACTAATTCTGCAGAATACTGAGCTCTCAGCTGCACGCAAAGCATTTATGGCATGAAATACAAAACTAAACGACTGTTCTACTAGTCTCCCTCGTAAGCAGCGTAATTAAAGATAAGTGACTGAACTCAACTGGATTCTAAGCCAGTGCAAACTGATTTCAGTGTGCTTGAGGGAATTAATGGACGTTTCTGCTTCGTTTGCAGTTGGGAAATGTGATTGGAAATGTTGATGGGAATGGCAGTGTCATTTGCCTTATAACTAAAAATCAAAATGAAACCAAAATGCAAATAAAAATTAAAAAAATTAACATTTGAGAAAAAATAAAAATTAATAAAAAATTTTAAAAGGAGAAGAGAGTATAAAGAGTGAGAAACAAAAGGTAAACATACAAGGAACTGAGGAAATATGGTATTTTTAAGAAAAATATTTTCCAACCTGTAACACATCTGCATTTTTTACTTGCACTAGCTGCTCGAGGAAAACCCATCAAACTTGTGGTACAGTACTGGCCTTTCTGTAAAGTAGTCCCTGGGTTTGTTTATATTTGGTGTACATTAAAGCAGCTCTATTCACTGTATTTACTAATTCTGTAGGCTCCCAACTAATTTGAAAATCAAACTGTATGAAAGCCACCCATTTACATCCTGGGTTCAAAATACATAATTTGAATTTAAGTCCTAATGGACTTTCTTAAACCCACATCAAGCAAAGAGCTATCAGCTCCCATTACAAAATCATGCAATATGGGAATGTAATCTTTCAGACTTGAAATACTTTTGTGCAGTTCTCTGCTGTATTTACTTCACTTGGGCTTGTACAACAAAGCAGCAGACTTTGTAGACAATCAGTTTAGCAAACTTAGAAATGTACATCCAGAAATTCAGCAACACATCAAGGTAATAAAAAAAAAAATTGAGTTGCCATTAAATTAAAATGTACATTAAGAGAACTGAAGTCCTGATTCAAACTAGAACATGCCAGAAAACATAAGCCTTGGGGTCTGGTACTTTCTCAGCATTTGTGTTTTTACTACTAAAATAAAAGTAACAGATATTTAATGTAAGAAGACCATTTTTATTTGGTTACTATATCGATGGCTTGCCATACAGTCTCTACAGCATGTAGTCCAGTAGTCTTCAAGGTGCCAAGAAGTTTGCTGTGTCTACCAAGCGTTTCCAGAAGAGGTGTGTGTTTGTGATTGTTAAGGAGGACATCCTTATGAATGGCAGAAATCATGCTGGCCTTTTGTACACTGCACAGTGACTGCTTGGTCCCACCTGTGTCCCATGATGCAGGTCCTCTTCAGATGCCCAGTTGACACCAGTTCTTCATACCTGCAGCTGTGGGGAAAATGTGTTCAAATTACTCAGGTTCAGTTTGCTCTTTACTACAAGGCAGGTTTATTGAATAAAACACAGTAAGGTTGTATTTGGTCAAATGTATGAGACATCCAGTTTTGATGCTTATAGTTACAGATGCTGGAATCATAGTACAAATTCTAGGTGTAACCTGAAACCAGACTTCACTCCTTGACATCAGGTGAGCATCTGACTGCTAGTAGGAATCCTTGGGCCTTTTAAAGAAGTGAGATGCTGGGTGATTTTGTTTTTCTCCTTTTTTTTTTTTTTTAGCTCTAATAAAACTAGATTTGGCTTTAGGCTTCCTCATAACAAGTGTACTAGTCATAACTTATGTCTCATATTTCCCTTTCACATCAGATTTACCCCTACTTCACTTGGCTGAAGTGATTTAACATAGTTGAGTCAGTATTTTATCTTACATCATGAAAGTAGTAGGTGTTCATGCATTCAATCAAACCCCGATCTTTACTGTACTTCTTTTGATAGATGTTATATGTGTCATTTGGGGAAGGGGGGGCACAATACTAACCCAAGTGACATATCTAGGATTAAATTACTTTTCCAAACCTTTGCCTTTAGGATTAATTACCCCTCTGTCACAGCAGATTACTCCTATTTTCCAGTAATATTTGCTCTTAGAAACATAAAAGCACTCTTTTTAATTTTAAATAATTTTTGGTACTTTTCTCAGAAGATGTGCTGTTTGTGACTCCCACTCTAGCCTCCACTCTCAGTCATATGACTAGGCTGTGAGATGGGGATTCAGAGCTCCTCTCTTCTCTGTCCTACTCTTTGGTTAAGATAAAACAGTGAGTCAGCAGTAATTTAAAAAGGGAACTAAAATGTTAGCAATTTCTGAGGAAATACACTGAGGAGGAGGGGTGATAAACTGGAAAAATAAAAATCACATGTCCTTAGCTATCCTCAATCACAACTTACACAGTTACAATGAGCTAATGTTAAAAATACAATCAACATTTTTGCCAAACTTCTTGACTCTTGGACACACCCTTATCTTTTGTACCTAAATTTAAACTAGCTTTTACTATAACAGTATCACCAGGCTATACTATTACATAAAAATTTTTGCCTATATATGGAATTTTCCACTACCCAAAATAAATGTTTTGGTAATCTTTTTTCCCTAACAACATCAAAAAATAGTATGTTTCATTTTAGTGTGCATTTCAGAATTTAGGAGTATTGTTTATTTCAAATAGTTTTGTGATAACAGAATTCCAATTTCTGAAGAGCTTTTTTTTCCCTATAGATATCACAGATTTTTTTTTTCGTGTTCTGTGCCCCTAACAGCAGACCACAGATATATTTGTGTATTATCTATATGATGAAAAGTTATATTTTGTAATTTACTAAATTTAAAAATTAGTTAACAGAAGAAAGAATTAGCCTGCTTAGACATCATTCCTGATCCTCTTACCATG
Source organism: Corythornis vintsioides (assembly GCA_025447755.1). Taxonomy (NCBI): domain Eukaryota; kingdom Metazoa; phylum Chordata; class Aves; order Coraciiformes; family Alcedinidae; genus Corythornis; species Corythornis vintsioides. Next base: position 43,870 of record JAOEGS010003274.1, read on the forward strand.
AAGACTAGTGATTTGCATGTTATAAGACCAAACTGTTCCTTCATCTTCTCTGTGAGCAGAGTCCTCCGCACCATGGCGTTACATGGCATATGGAGGAATTCCCTCCATAACACCATTAGAAGCAGGAAGCATTTCTGAGTCTTTCCTTTGGTGCTGTCTATAACCATGGATTTTCCAAATTCAGTTTCTTACTCCAAATACCAAAGGACAAAAAATTACTGGATTAGCTTCTCCTGTATGTGCTCCATCAGACAATTCAATGGCAGACAACACAGGGAAACCAGATGTTTTATTCTAGGATTTTGTTCCCTTTAACCATATTTTTCATTGCAGCTATGATTTATTTTCACACATTTTCAGTGAAATTTATTTTATTTGAAAAATGTGTTCTTGTTTTTTCTTCTTACCCATGACTCAAATATTCCGATTATCTTCTCATTAACATCCCTTTTTAATGATGTTTCATTGACAAAATCCAATCTTATTTCTTCAAATAAAGGAACACATGAAAGCTGGTGAACATGGGGACAACTGCAAACTTTGTCAAACCGTGACAAGTTATATAAAGGGTTTTTTTCTTTGTGTCTTTCCCACTGGAAGTATTTGGAATGTTACTAAAATAATACTAATTGGTAATTTCAAGGTTTTATAACTACAGGGAGAGAAAGCAGAAAACTCTCCATAGTTAGCAGTATGAGCCAGAAGGTGGATTCCTGAGGGATTCCACTGTTAGATCCTGATCAGAGAAAAAAAATATATTTTTAAGGGGAAATATGAAGTTTCATTCACAAAATACAGTTTTATTCAGTTTACCTGGTAGAATGCAATGAGACCTCTTGGCAATAGTGTGGATAAAACAACTGATCACTATCTTTATAACACCTGATCCATATGGAAGGATCACAGCACCTCTTTCTTTTCAGCCTTCCCTCTTCTAGAGCAAACAACTTTTGAACCTGTCTCAAGGGAATGTGCTTCCAGACTCTGGTTCTTCCGTTATGAACTTTCCAGTTTGTGTTTCTCTCAGAACAGGAACACTAACAGCAAAGATAGTACTCCTGCAGAGGACTATTGTTCTGACCTGACATACAGCTCTTCCACTAATATAACATCGTATTGATCACTTGCCTTCAGTTCTTGGCTTTTTAGGGTTAGCAGAATCTTCTCTGCAGCACAATTCTGTACTATATTCCGATTTTCTATTCACTTTTCTGAAGGACAAAGCACTAGACTAATTTGGTTGTTTGACTTCAAACTACCTCTTCAGTTTGTTATGATCATCAGAATTTTATAGTATTTTTCAGCCCTCTTTCATCTTGACTTATTCACAGGTTTTTAACAAGTACTCTTTCCTCCTTCATAACACACATTTATTTCTTGGACAAGAACAAAACACAGGATAGAATCAGCTTGAAATATATTTTTGGTTTAACACAGTGTGACTGATAGCTACTCTTCTATTTTTATTTCAACACTTATGCCAGTTTCATCTAATCATGCCATTGTTCAGTAAACACAGTCTATACTAATATAGACTGGTTTTCTTTGTTTGTTTTCAGAAAAGTCATATTTTCATGGCTATCTGCTCTTCTCATTGCTCTCATGCCTCTCTGATGTATTCCTATTCACTTGTCACCATTCTGGCTCTGTGTTCATGTGATTCTACCACACCTGGAAAGCAATAGATTGCTCATCATACATAGCAGGTACTTATACAGCCTGAGCTGCTAGTCTTGGTACATAAAGCTTGCCTTTCACAAGAGTCTTAGGGACAATCTCCCCTTTAAACAAGGTACTGTTTAATGTTGGCCTCAGGGGTAAACTACAAGAGAAGAAAGAAAGATGGTAAACAAAAAAAAAAGTTGTCTCCATATATGTTTATCTTCTAGATTGCTTGAGCCCAAGGTGCTGTCTTGGGTGTAGCTGCCTTGAGGTGAGAGATTTGTTACTGGTGCTCACCTAGAGCTGTTTTCTTCACTACACCAGAAATTATGACCCCCTCCAGTCCCTTGGCATTTCTTCACATTGAGCCGCTCCCTAGCCTGATTCTGTCAAGTGACCTAGTTTAGCAGAAACACCTTTTACACTCAAATCATACTGACAGAATGAGGGTAAGTAGCAATTACACATGCAATTGTCCTGGCATATCTGGAAGGGTAGCAAATTCTGGCAGCAGAACCCAGACAGCCAGCCAGGTAGAGGCTGGAGACCGTCTCCAAAGCCCCTTCTTTCAGCTCAGCCTTGGACAGAATAGGTGTGATCTGAAGACATTCCCCCTCACCCTTTTTTTTTTTTTTTTTTTAAGGGAATAATTGTACACATACACACACAAAAAAAACCCCAAACAAACAAAAAACCAAACAAAACCAAAAACAAACCA
>JAOEGS010003275.1:0-11323 GCA_025447755.1 Corythornis vintsioides
AGAGGCAGATGGAACAAAGGGTAGGGGGATAAGGGGAGGGGGGGAGGAGAGGGGAGTGAGGACGGATGCAGAACAAAAGTAGTAACAAAATTCACATAGACACACAATCACTAGCAGCTTCTATCACTGTAAAAAAGATATCATTCAAACCAACTTATTTTTGGCTTAATTTAATTCAAATATTTTCAGTTTCTAATTTCTTGCAATGTAAATGTCATCTCTCTTCAGAGCTAACTAAGGAGTTGACCTGGAGGTTTTAGCCAACTACCAATAAATGTTTTTTCATGGTATCTAATTCTCATAAGAAATACTTGCCATAAAATACTACTGATTTTCATCTTTTCCAGGTTCTATGACACTCTTCTTACCACTCACATCCTCAAGAAAAAAATAAAAAAGAAAAAGTAAATACAATTTTAAATAAATTTAAAACTCAACTTCCCTCATAACTACTCATTTCAACAATTAAGAAATAGCTTTTCACTGTGTTGCTGAAATAAGCTCCTTCTTTTCTGACAGTTTATTCTAACTTTGGTCGTCACTTTGAGAGGATACATTAACTCAATTGATCATCTCTTCTGTCTCAGCAACAGCCAATGCTCTTAAAGTGGTTCTTCTGATTACTTAAAATCTCAAACTCTCAAGAACATGTACAACTTCCATTTTCAAATGCACCATACCTTTATCTACATGATAGAAGGTATATTCTATTCTGTTGTGTTTTACCTCACATCAGAACGGCTCATCAAGCTGCAGTGGGACAAGAACCATTCCAGTGCTAAAGGGGATAAATACTATCTGAAACAGTCTCTTTGCTTTCTCTCTTAACTCAATCTCACCTTCCATGACACTTCTCAGAAATGTGGCAACTACCCACCAAGTATTTGTACTCCAGCTGGGACAATCTAGTTGTGGCACAGCATGGGATCTAATCTGCAAGCCAACATACTAGTTGCTGTGTACTAGAAATTGGATTGGTAAAAAAAAAAATACAGCAAAAGTCAAAGTCTTTTATGGAAAGTGTCCTGCATAAGAAAGGAAATCCAGGTATCAGCTAGCTACTTCTGAGCATTTTCTTTCCTAAGAATATTTAAATCTATGCTAGATCTATCTTAACTGGTTTTCATTTATTTATTTGCTCTTAAGTGGAAGGCAACCAGAAAAACACAGAAAAACAAAGTGCATTATCTGCAACTTTCCATTTTTATTTTACAATGTCCTGCCTCCCATATTCTGAAAGGCATATTGCTCTGGTGCCATTCTGTGCTAACTCCCTTCCTCAAGGTGCTTATAATCCAAACACACAAGACACTCAACCAATACTTGAAAAAAGCCAAATAAACTGAGAGGTAACTCTTTTGGTTTTCCAAATCACACCTTCTGGGTGTTCTACTTTTTCAAATTAACTACCAGCTCATGAAAGCATTCTTCCCTTCAACATAATGACTCCTAGTAATATCAAAGAAGACACAAAAATACCTGCTTGTTGAAGACAACATGGTTCTACTTAGTGCCTCCCAGACACCTCACAAACATTAGTGTTTCTCCTTCGCCCTGAATCTGTGTGATGGCCTCTGTTCAACTCCAAAATGCTGCTGTTTGGGAAGATCCCTACATGTATCACTGCATAGTATGCTCTTTCACACAACAGTCCCATGAAGTCAGCTCAGTGGAAGTGTTTGGCTCTCGTATTAGTGTCCAGGATTTTCCAGAAAGAACTAAGTCTCTAAGAAATACACATCCCTGCCACAAAATTCACCTTGTCCTACATATTTGGGATATATCAGATCTACTGACAGAGTAGGTGAAGTGCACATATGGCTTACAGCACTTGCAAGCTGTCAGCACACAGAAGTGTTGCACACATGTTGCAACACAGCTCTGGGTACACACAGCAGAAAGGGTTGGGATTGCCCAGCACTCTGCAGCTGTGTTGGAGGCAACAGGAGCTGGGCAAACTCTCCTTCAGGCAACAATTAGAAGAGACAACAGGCTCAGAAAAAACAAGAGCTATTTGCCATTTGGCATGTGTCAGGTACAGGTAATGGGAAGCAAATTAAAACAAGGTGTGTGGAAGCAAGTAAAGTTCACTTTTATTCTTCTTTTCTTTTCATGTTATCATCCAACATAAATATACACATGCTTCAATAGAAGCTGTGTTGAACAACTGGGAAAAACTAGTAAAACAGCATAAACCTTAGTTGTTAATATTTTAGTGCTTTATCTTCACTCATAAAGTACATTATTATGACTAAACAGCACCAAGAAATGCCTCAGGCAAGATGAAAAGATGATGAAAAGAAGATGTAAAAGCATAAAAACCAGTCCAAAATAAATGTTCAACCTCATGCTACAAGGCAAATTTAATTCGAGCATTCTCTGGTCTCATATTCCTGAGCGACTTCAACAGAAACAAAGTAAATTAGAATAATTTATTAATGACATACAGCATTTGGTTAGTGCTGGAATAAAACTAATTCTCTTTTGATAATAAAGATGTGCTTTTAAATTAAGAATACATATTCTTTTTGAGGAGAGACAATTATTTCATTTTGAAAACAAGAAATAGATCCCTGTCAAACTTGACTTTTGTCAAACAAAGTCATCATTAGAAATGTCACACAGGGATTAAGGACTAGGAAGGCAGTTGATCATTTTAAAGGGCACTGTCTGCCATTGTTACCACGAACTATTAGGTGTACTCCCTCCAACATCTATTCTCTTAATGCATGTTTATAAACACCAGTACAAGCCTTTCATATTTCACAATAAATACTCAGCCCATGTGTCCCGTGTTGTAACTCATGGTTGAATGCATCCACCTCCCCATGCTACCTGCTAAACTAAGACTTGGACACTGACACATTTACTTCACAAACAACAGATGGTGTAGCAGAACCAAAATAAACTTATGAACAGGATTTCAATGAGAAAATTATATAGGCAGAATAAAAAATGGTATTATGCTTTGCCTACATTGTCCTGTAACTACCACCAGCCTTTGAATACCATAATAAAAATCCTTATTGTAACTACAAACTCACATCTCAAAATTATTTAATACATGTTCAATCAAGTAGGAAAATAATAATAAAAAAAAGTAAAGAATATAGATTGTCATGTAATTGCAGTCACTCAGATTTTAGCTTTGTGCTTCGTGTCTGGAAAAATATTGAGGTCTTTGTGAATACATAACTTGATTTCCTTCATCTTTTTATTGACTATACATCCACTAGGTTATTTTATTCAGATTTATGTCTTTCAGAAAAAGCATCAGTAATCCAGGCTAAAACTGACTGATAAACATTAACATAACAACCTTTTTCTCTAGCCATACTTCACTGCATAAAGAAACAAAGATTTCAAGAAAATCAAATGCAACAGTATCAAATCAAGGCTAAAAATAAATATGCAGTCCCAGTATCTGACTGCTGTTATTTGACTAGGATCTCACAGACGCTTGAATGGAGAAGCACAAGTAGTTCCCAGGTAGAAGTCCTAAGGATCTGCAAAATGTGTATCACTCACACCCTCCTTGAGGTTAACACTGATATATATATATATATATGTATATGCCAGATGTCTGATGTAGACCTATCCAATAATGCTCTTTAAAAATCACAGAATGACTGCAGTACTTTCATACAACACCATGATTACCTAGCCTATGAAACCACAAATGCTATTTCTCAATATATTAATGTAATCAAGCAGTACCTACTATGACACAATAATGTACATACAAACACATACAATAGATAATTAAGTTTATATTCAAAATAATGTTAAGTTATAAATTCAAACCACAGACCCAAACAAAGTTAAAGAATGGACAACAAAACCCACTTTCTATTATAATTCCACAAATAATTATTTAAATAATTCAAACACTAGATAACCAAAGTTTTCCTGGAATACCTCCTGAGTGTGCTCTTTATAGACTTGCAGTGGACCTTTGGTTTTAGCTGTATCCCAGATTTGCAGAGATCCATCTCCACTAGAAGTGACCAACACGTGTTCATTGTTCTCACTCCAGGTCACGTCAAACAGGCCATCGTTCCAGTCAAAACTAAATCAGAACAACGAAGATACTTGTCTGTGAGGAAGCATAACATAAAATTCTGAAGTACTTACACACAAGGACAGTGTTTCTTTATTTCTATCATTTTGCCAAGGACTTTCCACACCCAGAAAATGAAATCTGATTTCAGTCTTAAAACTAGGCAGGCAAACAGAGAAGAGAGGCACCAAATGTCTCAGCCTGAACTACAGTTTCTTCAGGATGTTGCTACAGAGGTAAGGGCCCTCAGTCTGTAACAACCACAGCAAAAAAAATAAAATAAAATAAAAAATTGTGTTGGGAGAGCTCTACCCAATTCACAACAAAGCAAAAAAAACCATCAGAAAAAGTGTGATGAACATACTAAAGATCTCTCTACTCCCTTAAAAGGGCTTTCAACACACCAACAATTCTTCATATATACCATGTATTAGTTGCTCTGCAGCAACGATCAGTGACTATGCTGTTATCTATTGGTAAATATTCATTTGTTTACCCCCTTCTCACTGTAGGTTCAAAGTTAAACTTCATGGCACTCTGCAGCAATGATGACAGGAAAATCACACACAGAAAGTTTTGACAGAAAATGACACAACTTACAGCTCGGGGAGTTACAGGACTTTCCACCACAAAATGAGTGGAGTGACTGGAAACATTGAACAGTACTAAAGCAGGGCACTTCACAGAACTTACAAAGTGTTGAACAGCTTATAGCCACCTTCCAGTACCTGAAGGGGGCTACAGAAAGGCTGGAGAGGGGCTGTTTACAAGGGCCTCTAGTGAAAGGACAAGGGGTAATGGGTTTAAATTAGAGTAGATTTAGACTGGATATCAGGAAGAAGTTCTTTACCTTGAGGGTGGTGGATCAGTGGAATAGGCTCCCCAGGGAGGTGGTTGAGGCACCATCTCTGGAGGTATTCAAGGTGAGGTTGGACAAGGCTCTGAGCAGCCTGGTCTAGTTGAGGGTATCCCTGCTCACTGCAGGGGGGCTGCACTAGATGACCTTTGGAGGTCCCTTCTGTCCCTAAACATTCTATGATTCTACAGCTTCAGAAGGTGTTGCTTTATAATTATGGATTAAAACCAGTTTCTCTGAATATCATTAACTGTTAAGCATTTCTACCTCAGCCCTCTTAACTAAATAGCAGCTGCTTCAAAACTTTCTTCAAAAATAACTTTATGTCAATTATGGTATTAAACCCCCTCCTCCCTAACCTTTCTCCTCCTCTGATCCAGAATACAAATAAAAATCCTCCCAAACCCTTAAAATACTGGATTTCCTAGGAGGGTCTGATCTATTTTCAGTATTTAAAACATAACATAAATATAGGTGACAATGTGCTGCTCCTAAAAAAAAAGCTAAAACTTTTAATTTCAAGTAGAGAGGCTGCTTTTAATTTACACTATCAGTTTTCTATAAAATTATTTACACTACAGGAAGGGTGCAATCCAGAATACTTTCCATAACAAAATCTATTGTATATAAACTTATAATTTGTATGTAAATACAAAAACATATACAGTAGGTATTATAGCATAAATACTTTTTATAGCAATCAATGACCCATGGTATTTGGGCTGTGTCTTGTACTCAGAGGTACATAAAAAGTTTTTCTCTTGCAAAAATAAAGCATAGACCTGTGTTACCTCCTGAGCAGAGTAATCCCAGCTTCATTTTGTTCCAGCACTGCCAGAGTTCCACAACCTAAACCAGCAAAACAAAACAAAACCATCACAACTAGTTCCCTTCTGTCAAACGGGTTCTGATGCAGCTTGAGCATGAAAATACAAAGGACACCTAAACTTTTAAGACTAAACAATCAGTTGCATAAATAAACATCTTGCTGCCTCATGCTCACCAAAACAGTAATTTACATTGGACTGGGTTTGTTGTTTTTGTTTGGGTTTTTTTGGCTTTTTACTTCAGTAAACGTGTAGGTAAGGTTAGAAAAGTAACAACTCATGAAGTGCATTTTTCCCCATGAGCCTTCCATTACAGAAAAACCAGTACAGGGTTCTTTTTTATCTTTGTTATTATCTTGTTGATAATAACACCACTTTTTTTTCTCCTCCCATATTTAGTATACAAACACGGCTCACCACAACTGAAACAGACTGAGAAAACACACACAGCTACTGCTTTCCCCTATGACTGGCATATTGTCAAAGTAATCCATATTTAGAAACTTTATGTTAAAAAAAAAAGGCTTTCAGGAGCAGTGGTAAAGGTCCCAGCACTGAGAAAAAATCAGCGGGACCGCAGAGTCGCCAAGGCCTGTCTGGACACCTAGGGACTGAACAGTTCAAATTACAAGGAGAAAATCTTTGCAGACATATAATGTGTCTCTACCACTGTATCTATCCTCGAGCCTACAAAATCAGGACTTCTCTGGGAGGGCCTTGTGAAAAGCACCACCACAACCGCGGGTCTGCCTTTTCCCAGCCGCTGCACGGGTTGGGGATACCAGAGGCGAGCACCAGGCTGCGGCCCACTGTGGAGCGAACCCCAGCCCGGCCACAGCCAACACGCCTTGGACCAAAGCACGACTAAAACGACGGAAACGGGAAATCCCAAAGCGCTTTCACAGACACCGGCTGTCGTTCCGCACACCCAGATTCCCACACGAACGAGCCGCTGTAAGGAGCGGCCGCCGGGACTGCACGTTAATCGTTACCACCTCCCGCCCCCACCTTCGCCGCTGCGGGGGCCCCGCCCGCACCTACGATGCCGTAGTACTGCGCGGCGGCGCAGGCCACACGCCCCGGCCAGTAGGGCGAGAACTCCGCCGAGTAGCCATGCAGCCCAGGCAGCCGCAGGACACCACAGCCCGCCGTGCCCATGACGCCGGTCGAGGCGCAGAGCGGCCGCCGCGCTCACGACAGCGACGGAAGCGCCCCACCCGCGGGGCGGTGCTGAAGCTGCTGCGCCCCCGCCGCCATCTTTGGCGATGGCAGAGAGAGGTCTGGCGTAGCGCCAGTGCGGCTCGCCGAGCTGTCCTTGTCCACTAGGACTGGCATCAGCGAGCCCGGCCGGAGAGAGCGCTGCTGCTGGTGCCGCCGCCGCCGCCGCCGCCTCCGAGCAGCCCCTGGGCTCTAGGGAAACTGGTGCTGGCCCTGGAGCGCCGTTCCCACGCTGAGCGCCCCTGCAGAGGTGGTAGCTCCACGCTTATTTCCCCAGTGTGGCCTTGCCCTCTCACCTCCTTAGAGGAAAGCTGTAAGCTTAGAAGGGCTTACTGAGAAATGCATCCCTTGTTACTGTTAGGTTTTCGTACATACCCCAGTGCAATTTGTAATTAAGTCACATGGTCCAGACCAGGCTTCCCGCTGTTCTTGCTGTTTATTGTGATATGCAATTCTGCAAAATCACCTTCTAGTGAGAGGGAGATCACTCCTAAACTTAAAAGATGATCTGTTGTTTTATGTGCCATGTAAGGCATACCAGCTCATGTGCATCAGTTTGGACGCATGAGATGTTTCAATCTATGTTTGTTACCTGTCATTTTTCCTTTTAAAAAGTCCTAAAGCATCTCATTATCTTTTAATTTTTTTTTCACTACATCTGCGTATTTTATCATTCTTCTTGTGGTGCAATTATGCTTTATAGAAGTCCTTTTATGAACAAACTCAAGTTTTATTGCAGCCATGATAAATTCTCTTTAAAAAGACAATGGAAATTTTGCCTTTGAAAAGAGGGGGGCAGTTCAGGCTTAGAAAAATATTTTGGCACAGCATCAGATGCAGCTTTTGTTATGCTCTATCCTCTGTGACATATGAGACTTTAAAATACACAGACATAAATCCTGTTGGACACAGGCTACTCTAATTCGTTAGAACCATCTCTGTGGGTAGAGCTAGAAATAGAAAAGTTATTTTGCACATTAGGAGAGTACAGCAAAGGAGAAATAGATTATTTAATTAAGGTTACATCATGGAGCTTGGAGGATAGTTAGGAACTCCTGCTACTCAGCCTTATATTTAAAATGAAACCATGACTACAAAATCAAATAAAGTCATCCAAATGTCTTAATTGCTTAAACCAACTCTCAAATGTAGCTTGCTGAACTCAGCTGTTCTACTAATTCTTTGATCTCATAGCACAAATGAAAACAAATACATTTATCAGATAATTTCCAGAATTTTAGAATGAAATAAATCCAAATTCAGTGTGAGTGAAGCTCAATTTAATGTATCTTTTGCATTATCACAGCAGCTCTTAAAGCATCACAACTGGCAATTTATAGGCTTAATTTATTGAGACTATACAAAATAACATTTTTTAACACCGGGGCAAAGGAATACCTTCCTGAATTGGCTGCTCCAGGCCAAATTCCACCAATTTGATACTCCAGACTTTTAGACTCTTTAAAAATCAATTTATCTTTTCAAAACGTCTGTTCCAGGAGAATTTTCTGAGCGTTTTTCAAGTAATTGCCCTTTGTGGCCGAGATGTCAAGAACGACGTTTGAAAAGATACACAGCCACTGCAGTGCTGCAGCAAGTAAATCTGCACACTGTCCTTTGCGAGGTGTTGTTTTGGAGTCAAGTGCTTGGTGGTACAAAGTCCAGTTACTTTACAATTTATCACTGATATATCTGAGTATTGTAAAGGTTTCATCAAGTGCACTTTCAAATCCAGTTGATCTTTTGTAATTCCGCAGAGAGGTTATGCAAACAGGAAGCAGTTCTTATCAGTGGCCCTGCTTTGTTTTAAAGACAGACTAAAATAATTTTCATAGGCATAAAGATCAAGTAGATAAAAGGTTATGAGGAATTTCTGTGAGAAGGACAAACTCACTAAACCATTTTTTCTGTGTGTGTTCCACAGAAAAGCTCATGCATCCAGGTTTTAAAGAGCCTCAGAAGCAGGAAGCAAAACTGAAAAAAAAAATTAAAAAAAGGGAAAGTAAAAGAATTTGCACAGGTTTCAAGGAGGAATAATAACTAAAAACACCAAAAGCTATTTTACAAGCAAAGAGAGAAGCACCTCCAAAACCAAAGCTACTCAACGGGACAGTATTTCCTCCTCAGCCCCATGTCAGCTGAGTAAATTCAAGAAACATGAAAGGCCACCAATTTCAGTAGCTTTTTATATTCAGTTACTGAAACCGAAGGATCTCCCAGCCAGCTCTTTGCAGCCAGCTCACAGCAAGCAGACGTACCGCGCCTGCAGCGGTAGATGGCAGCCACGTTCCACGTGAAAACTGAGGGCCCTCAGGTCTAGGAAAAAATTCCCCAACTACTGATTTTTTTTTTTCCTAACCCAACATCACTGCAGTGAATCGAAAACATGATAGTTGCTTAGTATGTATTATCTCTGCGCCCTGTTTATCTTTTCAGTCCGCTGAGCTCTGTTGTGTTACAAACACGTGTTGGTCATTTCCCCAGTTTGCTGGCTCACAGCTAGCTTAGCTGTGAGTTGAGCTGGTAACTATCTCTGCTGTGTGCACAAATCCTTACACTGGTCAGCAGAAACGCTAAGGAGCTACAAAAACATCTTTTCTACCAGAAAAAGCAGATTGTAAGCCATTCCCTCACATGGGAGGACAGGTAACACTGAAAATAACTTGGGCATAGCAATAAACTTTTCTGCCTTTTAGTTCCCAGCTGAAATTCCCATACGGCCATGAAACTGTGTGAGGTGAAGCTTTAGCTTAGGAAAAGCATTTAGTATCCCAGGGTTCCTTGTTAAGATTGTAGAACTGACAATAGTGAAAATAGAAAGTAACCAAGGGGGTTGCAGGAATGAATGCAAGGGGGAAAGGCTTCCCTTATACAAGGAAAGTGAAAGTCGTGGAAGTTGGAAGGAAGAAGCAGGTAGTAGAGACTTTTCTGGAAGCTTAAAAGAACAAAAGAAGCAAGAGGAGAGGAAAATGCTGGAGCAGAGGACAATTTAGATGAGGACATTTAGAAAGAAATGTGAGGGTTGTGTGAAAAAAGGGTATGAAGCAAGAACAGAAGAGTGCACATTCTTCACCATGCTCACAAGACAAGGGCTTCAAGCCTGGTGACATAATCATTCCCAGCAACATATCCACATTGCTCCATCAGTTTTTGCTGACTGCCATTTATGTGCACCATGTCGTAATTTGGATTTCTCATGCTATTACTGTTCCATGATCAACTGCATCCCTAAACATTGGCCACCAATCTCTATTTCCCTGCCCCTTTCTACTCTAAATATTGCTTCAAATCAGTTCAGTGTAATCAGAGATTTCCTTATTCTTAAAGACTGGTAGACAGCTGACTCAAAACAAAATCATGCCCTCTTTCTGTTGCACTTAAAGGCTACTTCTGATTTTCTACAGTGATACACTTAGTCTAATTTTTTAGGATAGTTTTTAGAAACAATTTTTTAATTGCAGTGTAATCATGTCTACTGCTTGTGAGAGTTCTGGTCTAAAGCTTACAGCAATTGTACAAGTTTATGTAGTTTCAATATCTCATTTGGATTTTTCTATCTGTGAGTTTCTTTACTTTTTTTTTTTTTAACTCCCATAATTGAAGCACACTGGACTTTACTCTTGTAAACTACTTTGTCCTGTTTATCAGTGAAGAGTTTACAGTATATCTCCAGTCTCTCATTCCTACATATTATCCTCTACATAAATAAGAGGTCCTTAAAGTATGGATGAAATATAGCATCCATTTTAAACCCAGTATCTGTTATGATGCATTTTTGTCCATTTTATCAATTCCATCACCGGTACCATAAATGAAATTCAAAATTCAGATTATTTTATAACCATTTTTCTCCCTCTACTGGACACTGGTGGCCATAGTATGTGAAAAATATCATTTGGACAGAGTTATGTTAAATGCACAAATGTTTTAGATTTTGTCTTTGTAAATTGGGATACATTTGAACTACCTTTTTTGGTCAAGGATCTTGTTTACACTACTTTGAGTAGCTAAATCAAGCTCATGGTATCTGCCATATGCTGTTCAGCACTCGTAAAAAATACATTTATATTGTCAACTAATAAAGTTGGGAAATTATTGGATGTTTAACTTACAGTTATGATTAAACCTAGAGGAGAATTATACATAGCTGTAGAAACATATAATGAAGAGGGGGCTGTTATTTCAACAAATATGCAGCTAACTGCTTGTTACAAGTTTTTATCATCAGAAAAAACAGAGATGGAACAGGCCGATACTGAATTGTGATTATATGCAAACCATCTGGTGCTAAAGATGTTAGTTTTACATCATATGAGAAACTAGTGAACAAGGTAACCATACTTCTGATAGCAAATAGGGTGT
>JAOEGS010003276.1:478-12185 GCA_025447755.1 Corythornis vintsioides
CCCTATCCCATGGGACTTTTCCAAGCAGTTCCCTGAGAAGGCCAAGATTAGCCTTTCTAAAGTCCAGGGTAGCAATCTCTTCTGATTTTTACAGATAGGTAACATTGCAAACAGTAATTCTGTAAGTCCTCTGGTTTCAAAAGCAATATATTGTAGCTCACTATATTTAAAAAAAAAAAATAATTAAGATAGAGCTATGAAAAACTTTCAGAAATTCTTTGTATCAGTTTGATATTGATGTGCTACTCAAGATATTTGCAATAAGCCTGTGTTGATTAAAAGAGTTTGCAATAACATTTCATGAGTTTAGAGTGGAAGACCTATGCAATGTGGTGATTTCTTACAGTTAAAAGACTATGTATGTGTATGCATCTTAACTATACAGACTCAGTTCAGGAGCCACTTTTTGTCTTCAGTGTTAAATTCTCTCAGAACATTTCTCCCTCTCCTCCCACATCTGGAAGACTAAAAAACTTCTCAAAGCCACCACTTACAAGGACTTTATCCCTAAGACTGTTCACAGTAATTCACAGACATTTCCATTTGTCTTAATAAACAGCAGGTTATGTATCATTTCATGTACCCCTTCTTCCTTTCTCCTAAAAATATTTTTGAACTTTTATTTGTAAATTTTGAATACTGCCCAGAACAATCCATTCTAATTAAAACCACAAATAATCTATATTAACATGTATAAACTGGAGATGTGGTCCTCCACCCTGAAAATAATTAATCATAACTCAGATTTATGGTTTTTTTTGAAGAAAAGGTGTACTGAGGGAGAAGGTGTACCAACTAAGTGAGGAAGACTATGAAACATTTCTCAGATACTTAGAAATGTTTCTTCTGAAAGACCACATGAATTTCAAACTTGAAATTAGGTCTTCAGTATTTTATTAGTTTTCTAAAAAACTGGAAAGCTATTGAGTTGTTTTGGTTTTTTTAAAAGGAGATATAATAGTTTTTCTTCTTTTCAGTGTGTTTTATTTTCTTTGGTCGTTTTTTCACTTTCTTGCTGCCATCTGTATATATATTCTACTATTCACACATTATTATTTGATGTACCATCAAAATAAGCTAGAAAACCTGAAAAAAAACCAAACGAAACCAGACTGAAATAATAACAACTAAATACAAAGTACAATGAAATAAATGAAATGTTTGAAAATAGTTAGATAAAGAAAATTTATTTATTTATTTATTTATTTAAATTACCTGGACATCTAATTGGAAAAAGTCTACATTTTGGTGAAACTCAAAATCTTAGATGATGATCTTAGAAATTAGGAGAATTATAATAGTTTTCCTGGGTTTAAGTAAGTTGTGCTTTTTCTTTTTTTTTTAATAACTGAAATATTTTTAAATAGCTTTAAGTAGTTAACTGGTGACTACTGGTTTTTCCTCATATCTGTCTCTACCTCTTCTTTCAGAAGACATCTTGTCAACTTTTTCCCACAATAGAAAAGAAAGAAACAAACAAGCTTTCTAGAAAATATCAAATATGTGCAAGGTCCCATCTTTCTGTGTATAACCTTTTAAATTACATTGAACTTACTACTGAGGAATATTGTGCCCAACTCTTCTCTTGTTTGGAATTATTTTAAATGCGTTTTCTTGGAATAATCTGTATTATGGAGGAGACAGATTAATCATCACTGTAGCTATTAGTTATTTCACTATTAGCTTTCAGATAACAGTTTGAAAACAATTAGGCAGTTGTCACTTTCTTCAGGTTAATCACTTCTCTAGAGATGCAGAAGATCTTAAAAGAAATGTTTTAATGCATTTTCAACTATATTTATGTGATGTCAAATGTAATTTTTTTTGCAAAAGTAGTATCAAGGTCTAGCTTGATCTATTTGAGGTCCCTTCCAACCCGGTATTCTACAGTTCAACAGAATTTGGAAAATACTGTATTTTGCTTGCTCAGTCATGCAACCTCCCACTAATAATCCTAAAACTTATTTCATACCATTTGAAACTCATGAGACTTAATAGACACATAAGACAGGCCATTTATACCTTTAACTAACACACTTCTCAGACTTCATTTACTGGTTGCTCCAGAAGTTTGATCTTCTACAGCTGTTACTACTTGAGTAAATGGTTTTCTCTTTCTGTCTGTCTTTCTGCATTAACATATACCTGATTTTGGAAGTCAGCAGAAATAAATTTGAAGTAAAAACTGTATAGATTAAAAGCTTGTCTAATGCTTTAGAGTGCAGTATGATAAAGTAGGTACTTTAAACAGACACCTTTGCAATATTTCCTCCTGTAAGTATAATTTATAGGTGTATGTTATCCCTTAAGGCAAAAAGAAGATAATACCTTTTATAAAGGTTTTTAAGAGTACTTGAAACAAACAAATGAGCTCTTTCAAATGATCAGTCTTTTAATGGATTCTAAACACATTACTCTTTGTATTACAGGTTTGTGTTCCTTGTTTTATCTTTTATATCCCAATAAAGTTGCCTAAAGCTGTTCATAATGTAATTGCCTAGTTCTGAACTAGAGATAATAGGTAAATTGTCAATAAGCTGCTTATTTCATAGCCTCCAGCAAAACACAGACCCCAATGACCACACGGAGTTATTAAATTATAACATGTATTTGCAAAGTAGTCCGCTATACATTTGAACTTTAGAAGTCAATCCTCTCTATGAAGTCTGCAACACTTGATCCACTTGTATTTTGAATTGAGTATGCATAGTTTGATGCTAAACTAAAAAAAAGCAACTAAGAACTCAGGAAATATGTGTTTTCATTAAAAATAATATTTCCCAACCATCAAAACTTTTACTTTTTTTTTTTTTTTTTTTTTTATTAATTTCATAGTTAATGGGGATAAAGACTGAAAATAAGAAGGAACAAAGGGAAAGGAAATACTGAACATTATAACTTTTGCTACAAGAGTATTATTTTAGGCAACAGAGATATTACATAAAAGCATAATTTGTGTCTTATTTTTAAGCATATTTATATAGTACAAATCTTAGCTTCTTTTAAAAGAATAAGCTAACATGGACTACACTGATTTCAAAGTTGACAGTTAAAGATTCAGTCTACCTTCCACAGGAACTTTGGTAAACATACTATTGAAAAAAAACGAGAAAAAAGCCCCAAGCAGACAACAGACTGAAGAGGAAGAAAACATTAGCACCCTACTCCTTCCAGTTCCCCTACTGTGGGAAACATTGTTCTCCTCTCTGTAAAGATCCTTGGGTGCCTCAAGGCAACCCTTCCCTGGAAATAAAAATTAAAGAAATTATTTGAAATGTGCAGGATATGATTTTTTTAAAGTGGAAAGATCACGATAGGTTGCACAACACAGGAATAAACTACCTAGAAACAGTTTTGGATAAAATTATTGAGGAATAGGAGTATAATAGTGTTGAACAATCTCAGTATGGTGGATTTTTTCAGCATTCAACTTAAAAAAAAAAAAAAAGAAATAAGAAAAAAAAAGAAGTGGAAAAGAAGTTACGTGAACAGGAATATTATTCTTAAGGGGTGTGAAATAATCTTATTCCTAAGAAGTATGAAATATTGTTTCCTTTTCCCACAGTCTCATATCAAATGCTGTGTCCCAGTTTGAACATCATAGTACCAAGAAGCAAATAAACAGAAATCATGATAGCAACAAAATATTTAGGGAAAATGTTATTTTTGAGGAAAGAACAATTACACCTATTTGCCTAGACTAAAGAAAGTATTAATACTGTCATTTTCAAAAATGCTGTTGAAAATAAGAATATATTCTCAAGGTACACCACAGATAGTATAAGCAAATTACTTCAATCACAACAATGATGATTTAGGTTAATCATTAAGAAAAACTTCCTATATATTTACAGGAGCTGTTGGCAGCAGAAATGAGAAGTGACTGGGGGTTTGGAAAAATAGTCTGAGTGAATTGCTTGCAGAAACAAGCTGCCTGCAGCTGGTGCAGCCAGAGGAATTTTCAATATCTTTTTAAGTTCTGTCCTGTAGAATTCTACCTCATCTTCATGTCATTATTTTTCCTCATTATGTCTTCCTACATCTGGTGCTACTGTTACTGGTGGCCACCCTATTCTCCTGTATATGAATATGAATTAGTCATTCCAACTCAACCTAATCCTATTCCATTTATCTGTTTTTATCTCAAAAGTAGCTGCAGATTTACTGTTGTGAATTGAAAGCAAATTCTCATTTGTTGACCATCATAGCAACCTTTTCCATGTGAAATTATGCTGCTTAGCCACATGGCTTCCTCCCATTTATATATGGTCTGGCCAGTCCTCTGAGTCTCCTTCCCTAATAATTTGGAATTGCATTTGCCCCAGTTTAATGTCTGCTGTATTCTCCCAGACAGAGAATGAATTTCTCTCCTTGTCCACCCTGAAATCATCCTTCCTAAATGATTATCCATTTTGTGTTCTATCTATGGCCATGCTACCTTCTAAAATGTCCACATTCCATTACTAGCATTTTTTTTTCCTTTTATAAAGAAGGCAATCCTTTACTTCATATATAAAAAAACCCAAGTTATGGTGTGGAGAGCATTCTAATTCCCATTCTAATGGGAAGCAGCAAGCACCACGTTCCAGAATGTTGTTTTCTTCTCTGAAGAAGTATAGACTAGGAGGAAAATTGGGATTATAGAAAATGAATCCATTTGTATCACTATAATATTGTAATTTAGAAAGAGGAATATATGCTAAAAATATTTTGTAAAAAACCCATTTTATTTTTTTCTTATTATATTTCATCTCTGACAGGCCATGATTTTTCTGGGAATGAGAAGATCAGAAAATTCTGTCTGGATGTTGCCAAGAGCCAAAAGATCATTGAGTATCTAGACCTGGGGACTTTACAGATTCATAGATACTAGGGGTTGGAAGGGACCTAGAAGATCATCTAGTCCAACCCCCCTGCCTGAGCAGGATCACCTAGACCAAGTCACCCAGGAACAGATCCAGGTGGATCTTGAGTGTCTCCAGAGATGGAAACTCCACAACCTCCCTGGGCAGACTGTTATATTTTTCTCCTTGTATTTAAGGGTTTTCCTGAACATGGTGAATTGTAATGAATAATATTGAATGGTTATAAAAAAGACATTATTTTCCTTAAGGGCAGGTGGAAATTTAAATCTTCTAGTCTTTGCTATCCAGTGCTTTCACCTGCCAGCAGACTCTAAGCCTTATTAGAGAAACAGAATAAGCACGGAAATGTGCCATATATCTAAAAACTCACCATAATCTCATCAGGAGTTTATATCTTCAGTTCAGGCTGAAAACTTAGAGCTTCACAGAGCAGAGGCAGTTCACTAAAGCATAAAGAATTGGGGGCATTGAGAGACCGTGCCTGCTTAGAAAACTGTGTAATTTAATAAACTGTTCATTGATGTCTACACAGTGGCTCCTCAAACTTGTGTTAGTGCCTGTGCCTGCAGCATGGATAGTTCCATTCCTGCTAATTAGGATTACATTCTTTCTTATCAGACAGGAAGGAATTGAAACAACCATTTCTCATAGAAGCTCACAGCTGAAATGTAAGAGAGGATCACATTTTAAGAAAGCTTGTTAAAGCATATGATTGTATCTCTAGCATTTATAAGAATAAAAGTGTAAGTATTGAAAAATGTACTTTATTACTCACAGATCTTGGCATATATAAAAAACCCAATCTTGAGTGAACAGTAAGGTATATTTTCAATGTATTTCAAGTATTTTACTATAAATATTTCTTAAAGTGCTTGGAGTTTCACCCTGTGGTCAACTCTTTTTAAATTATTTTATTATATTTAAAATTTCCTCTATTGTTCTTTGCATTGTTCTCAGTTTACATAGGAAAGTAAAAATTTCTTTATGTGGTGATTGAAGTTTAGTGGGCCAGGACCACCTGAAAGTATGAAAAAAATAAAATAAAATCCATATTTAGGGAGTGGAAATGTAATTTATTATACTGGTTTGCTTTGGTTGGATAAAACCACAATTTCTTCACCTTTATTGAGCCAGAATTATAGAACCTCCCTTATAACTTGTGTAGAAGTTTTTTTTACACGTTAAATCATTGCAATAAACCTCCTGAGAATAAACCACATATATGTATAGTATATAATAATCTGTAGCTTTTTGTGCCTAACATCATACCATGTACAGTGCATTCCAATTAGTACTGTACATGAGGTATTCAGTTTAAGCACTGTATTATTTGATATTGTCCATGCAATGTGAAACGATCAAGATAACATCCTACAAAATAGTGCTTGCTTTAAATCTCTACATAGCAGGCTGCAACTGATATTATTTCAAAATTAGTTTTACATCAGGCTTAAGTATAAAGACCTGTAATTCACATAATAATAATTTAAAAAAAAACCCTTTTCTTGCATATCTCAGTTATGAAAAGGATGTGTCTTGCCCAGTTTTCAAAAGCTATCTGGTCTTAAGTGGCACATCAACCTTACAATAACGCATCATAGATGGGTATGATAAACTGTGGATGGACATGAGTCAGTTGGAAACTTTAAAAATAAGGTTTTTTTCTCCTGAGTGGTTTTGTGTGCTGTAAAACACCAGCACTGTAATTATACTGACACTCAGAGAGATCTTCACACTCTGTGAACATCCTTTATGCATAAAACAGCACTGCTGTATAAGATCATAGAGATGGACTTTGATCAGGCAAATTAAATTACACATATGCTGACCCTGGGCTCCATACTAGTAAAAACGATGATCTGGTGCAATATCTGTACAGTTCTATAGTTTATACAACCTTTGTTACTGCCTCAGTCTTCAAGGTAAGAGAGATTAAGCCAACACAAGAAATCCTATTGACTAGCAAATTTAGCTGATAAACTAAATAGTCAGATAAACTTTTGGATTTCATAAATGTTGTGTGATGGTATTTAAGAACATTTAAGTATTTTTGTATAGTGTCCCTGTTTTTTGACATGTCTTGCATATGGTTGCTGGTTATACAGAAATGTTTATGTTGGTTTGTTGGCTTTCTATATGCTGTAGTTTAATGGTTATATTTTTTGATGTTGACCTCTGAGAAAATGGTCTATTATTATATAGGTCTATTACAGAGACAGTTTGAAGACTGTTACTGAATTTGTGGTGAAATCCAGTAAGACTCTACTTTTCCCATCCAGATGTCATGTATGTAGAATGCTATTTGACAAAATAATTATTTAAAAATCATTACTTCAGGAAAAAAAAAAACTGAACCAAATAACAATGTCCTGAAGAACACCTCAGGAAAGTGAAGAGGAAATAATCCCAACAGGAACAGATCTGCAGAAATAGATCACTGAATTACTACATGTGCTTTTACACATAATGTAACACATTTCACACAGTGTGCTGTATGCTTTTCTGGAAAACACAAAGGTGGAAATCAGCAACCTCTTTGCACTGGAATGAACAGGTAATTGGTGAAGGGCTACACCAAACTGTCACAGGAGACACATTTTGTTCAAAACAGTCGTTCCATCTCTGATCTTTCACTACCAATTTTTAAGGGAAACCAACAAAACATCTTTCCAAGATAAACCTGGAACAGAACTTCAAAGTTCAGCTAGAAGCCAAAATCAGTGAATTCAAATACATTTCTGGTTTTATTGAACTTTATAATCTCTGTTCCTTCCCTTCTAACCTCTATGTGTCCACAGGCTTTAAAGTACCTCACTCTCTCTTTCCTTCAAGAGTTAAATATCTCTTTTTCTTCCCTTTAGCACCCTTCTCATAAGTCTGTTTCAGTGGTGATAAATATAGATGTGTGTGTGTCTTTACAGAGTTTATGCAATTGATAATTATCTAAGTAAAATTAGAGAAATTGTCCACAACTTTTGTTTAGTCTAGGTTCACTTTTTGTATTTCAGATCTCAGAAAGGACCTCTATGCCTAAATTAATTTTTTTGTAAATACAGCAAGCCATACTAGTAAAACATTTTAAATTTATTTAAAAAGTGATATCTCATGTTATTTATTATACCTCACAGCTTATTACAGTTATAGCAACAGTAGCGCTCCTTATGGCATTCGTTATTTCTTCATCTCAGAAGAGACCAAATGTAATCTTTTCTGCTACTCTAAAGAATACAATAATAAAGTATAGTTCTATTATTCATTATTCTAGTCTATTCTTCAAGACTGTATGAACAAGGAACTTGAGCAAAGACAAAATGACCACCTGAGATTGCAGAGCAAGTGACAGGCAAGAAGGCAAATTGCATCTTTTGAGGTCAAGGTACAATACTGTGTGGTCTTTCACTTACCATCTTCCAAGAGGTTTCTATTCTGTATCCTGTACTTTTGTATCCTGTTTCAAGCTTGTTTGATGAGGTCATCAAGTTTATGAATAGTAATGGACTTAGTCAAGTGAAATCATTCAGCTGCTCAGTGAAGGAGGTGTGTATGGTAGACACAAAAAACCCCAACAAGCTCCCAGCTGTAGGATAAAGCTGTGCTCTGAACAGCTATAAATACACTGCACTTTCTATATCTGTATAACTCAATAGAGCATTGACATAATTGAGTGTGGACTTATGATCAACTAGAAAATGGTCTGTGCAGGTTTTCAGTCGAAGTATTGAATTTATTGATGTGGCCAAGAGTGTGTTAAAAAACAAGAAAAAAAAAAAAGCAAACCAACCCAAAACAACCAAAACAACAAAGAAAAAACAAATCAACCAAAAAAACCACAAACCAACCACAAACCAAAAAACCCAAACCACATACTAACAAAAAACTAGAAAACAAACTTCACCTACAATTCCGGTGTTAAATTTCCCCCCTCGTTTGTATTATATCATGGCATTAAACCCATTATGTGCTATGTGTATGTTAGACATCGTAAAATACAAACTCCAAAAAATTGAAAATTCAAGAAAGAAGGATTTGCTTAAAAGGTATCATTTCTTCTTTTGTTGGTTTTTTTTGTTTGTTTTCTCCAGCAAATTTTCTCACTAAATTATGTTTGTTAACTCCAAAATCATTTACAAATTCAATACAGATAGCAGCTAATCAGGAAGAGATGCTGACGGAGGCCATTCCTCCCCAGAACATTGTTCTGATCACCAGGTCTTAAGATCTCTCATGGATCCGTCCTACTGAAATTATTCAACACTTTAGACTTTTTCATAGTAGTGAAACAGAAAAAAAGACAAAGCTTCCCAGTAGTTATGCCATTCAAGAAGACCTCAAAGGAAGTAAAATAAAAGCCAGACAGAATATATCTGTTTCTAATCTGCCTCCTGGCAGTCTCTCACTGATCTTGCCTTCTGCTTACAACACTGATTAAGATCTTTATGAACCATAATAAAAACCTGAATAAACCAATGCTTTCATTAATATTTTTCAGGGTGCCAACACATCTTGAAAGCGTATTTTGAGTCTTGTAAGACCTAATTTTTATGTAAAGAATCACAAAAAGCTCCAATTACTTGTGAATTCCAAGCTAGCCTTGTTTTATATTTAGGAATTTGAAAACTGTCGTGCTCTTCATGCTCTGTAAACATGTGGGCACCTGAACAGGTTGTTCATGGTCTTGTTGACAGAAAAGACTGTCCTTGTTCTTTTCTTCCTCCCCAATGACCACTAGTATTGCTCCAAAGCAATCATCCACCAGACTGTATTAAACTGTTTGACAGTACCTAACAGAATATAACCTCCAGTGAGTACCATTTTTATGGTTTTGGGCTGATTCTTTTTTTTATGGTACAGAATGGCATATAGCATCATTAATCAATAAATTAACTTTTGTTACATTCTGGAATAAAAAGAATTAAGTTTCTATGTAATTTCTAGATAACTCAAATTTCATACATAAATTCTTTAATAGAAGTCAGAAAATAAAAGGAATGTTCTACTTTTACTGTTTGTTGTTAGTATTTATTAAATAGTTATTGAAAGGAGAGAGCTTAGGTACGGATTACTTAGGTGACAGGTGTTAAGTTTCAGTTCTTACAACAGCTTTTAGACAGACTTCAAATTCACTGAAATACAGTGAATTAGCAAGCAGCAGGAAATATACAGCAGTTACAGTCCCTATCTGTATTATTTAAAACTTGCATTTGCTGGACAATTTTAATCCTTTTCACTCAAAGGAAAAAAGAAATTCTCCTTTAGAAAAAAAACCAACCAAAACAAACACAACAACAAAAAAACCCCAAACCTTTCAAGGAAAGGAATAAAATAGTCATATAAGAAAAAGAACGGTCTGAAATCATTCTGTTTTTTTGTTTGTTTTTTTTTTGTTGTTGTTGTTTTTTTAAATCATCAATAACTAGAAATAACACAAAAATCTCAAGATGAAAAAAAATAAATCTGGAGGAGTCCAAATACAGGTAGATTTTTTTTTTTTAATAGATTTTAGTGTTTTGCTCATTTCTCAGGTGAATTCTGTGAGATATCTTAATTTCATGCAAGGCTTTGGAAATGAGATTATAAAATGAGCTCTTCAGACAGTAATGGCAAGCGCTAGCTGAGAAGAGTTTTGATAGCTGGTTTTTAAAAAAGTTTTAAATCATCCATTACTTGGTCCCTTTACCTGTCCATTTTGTTTCTATGTATATATGTATGTATATGTGCATGTATAAAATTTGAAGACATAGTGATACTTATTAGATTATTAGAAAAATATCTGTTCTGAAGGGAAACTAACAGAAAACCACAAACTTTCAGGACTTTCTTCTGCTTTTTAATTTATATTTTATTATTAAACCTGTTCAATATTCTTTTTCAAGTAAAATTCAGTGCTATTCTGTTTCTCTTGTAAGTCCCCTCTGATCAACTATGATTCATTCTGGGTTTTTCTTTTATGTTGTTCATTTGTTTGTTGTTGTGTTCTATTTTGATTTGGTTGGGTTTTTTTTATTTGTTTGTTTTGTTGTGATTTCATTGGTTTTTTTGTTTGGTTGTTTGGTTGGAGGTTTTTTTTCTGTATTACTATAGTCACAGATTCTCTTTACAAGACTGTTGGAAATTTGTAAAGTAGCAACCAATGTTAACTATTAAATGAATAATGACCAGCTGTCCATCTTTTGCCTAACAGCTCTCTTCAGACAAAGTGAAAATGAAAAGCTGCAAGGGCCTCAATTCTCTGCCAGTCCACACCATATCAAACCGTTCAGTCCTGCTATTTCATAGAATCATAGAATCATAGAATGATTTGGCCTGAAGAGACCTTCAAGATCATCAAGTCCAGCCATTAACCTTACACTGCCTAAACACGTCCCTAAACCATGTCCCCACATCTAGGCGACTCTTAATTTCTCTCAAATTATTCTCCAACTGCACCCACAACAGACAGAAAAGAAAATGTAAACCCTGTAGATGTTGTGACATTTAGGTAGCAAGCAAACAACTAAACCAGGTTGCAATCCTACTTAAAGATAATGTGTTACAGTAGAAAAGTAACTGTCAAAGTGACAATGGATTCATATGTTACAGGTTTATCTGACTGCTTCTTTTGTTAATCAACAAATAGTTTCAATTAAAATCATACATTTCCACAACTGCAGTTAACTAGAAAACCAGTAATTTTCCTGACAGATTCTTCTGTAAGATTACATTTATCCCAGTAAGACTCAATTATTTATATCAACATATCTGATCTCCTGTGAATTCTGTAGTTTTACACAAGAAAATATTTTATTATGTGTGCAGTACTTATATATATATATTTAATTTAAATTCTAATATATATGAATTAC
>JAOEGS010003277.1:0-12202 GCA_025447755.1 Corythornis vintsioides
AATATAAGATTTACCAGAGGTCAGCACCCTGATATGACAAGAGGCAATATAACTTTTCAGGATATTTGTACATACATGTTCTCGAGTTTAAAAGTGTCTTTCAAAGATGGCAGTGCAGAGCTCTTTTAAAACAAAAGTTGCATTGTTCAGTATAGCCAACAACGCTGAAAACAAAATCCCCAAAAGATCATTTTTTTTTATGTCGCTAGGGTAAAGAGGAGGAGATGGCTGTTGGCATGCTTTTGTTACAGGGAAGATATGTGTGCAAGAGGGAGTGCTGTAAACCACAGAATTTATTCAGTCTGCTATTTCCTTAAATTTAATTAACGGCAGATGCGGCAAAACCCGCTTTCGCGCATCACGATGAGCGAGACTTGCCGAAGGATCAAGTTGTTGACTAACCAGTACGGCAACAGCTTTGGCAGCAAGTTTGGATGGCTCACCTTTCTAACCTTCATGTCAAAACGCTCAAAGAAAGCCGCTATCAGCATGCCATCGCTCCTGGTTTATGCGGGGGACGGCTGGCGGCAGCGGGAAGCCTGCCGCGGCCTGGCGAGCAGTCTCTCTCCCGGTCCCTCAGCCCGCTGCGAACAAGAAGGCAGGGTGGCAGCAATTGCATAGTGCACACGCGAGACCGACACCCCAAAAACAACCAGCCCGCGACTGGGGCCCGCTCCGCTCAGGTCACGGCCCCGGCGGGCGCCTCGTAAGGCTGCGGCGGCTTCGCCAGCCGCAGGCTGCCTGGGAGGCTAGGTCAGGCGGGGGAAGAGTACGGACGGGCGCTGCGGTAGCAGCGTAGGCAGAGCGGAGACCTCCGCCGGGGGGCGCGCCCAGAATAACGTTCAGAGCGTTTAAAACTGCGCCAAGCGCAGGGGCCCCTCCGGCCGGGACCCCGCCGCTGCGGGCGGGCTGGCGCTGAAGGCAGTGGCTGCCCGGCGTGGAAGGCCCCGACCCGTCGCGGAGGGCGGGTCTGGCGCTAGAGCTGCGGCAACAGCGGCAGCAAGATGGAGGCTAGCAGCGCGCAGGCCGCGGCGAAGGGCCGGCCAGCGCTACCCCCCTGCACGGGGAAGCCAGGCTCGGAGCCCGCATTGTCCTCCGCGTCGTCCCTCCCCTTCTGGCTCGGCTCCTCCTCGTAGTCCTCGTCGTAATACTCCTCCAGGCCGCCGTCCGAGCCGCCGCTGCTGCCAGCGCCGTTGCCGCCCATGTCCGCGCCGAAGCAGAGGCGTGCCATGTTCTCCTTGACCGACTCGCAGATGGGCCGCTCCAGCCCGTCGCAGACACAGTCGTTAAGCAGCACAGCCTTGGGCACGGCCAGCATGTCCTCGATGACGGCGCGGCACTCCGGCGTGCAGCGCAGCCCGTTGAACAGCTTTCCGCAGTAGGTCATGTAGCGGCTGAGCGCCAGGCTGCAGCGGCTGTCCCAGTCGCAGCGCCGCCGCGCCTCCGTGCAGCCCATGACGCCGGGGCCGGGACCGCCACCGCCGCCGCCAGCCGCAGGGCTGCTGGTGCGGGGCAGGCAGGGCTCGATGGCGCGCTTGGTGGCGCGGCAGTTCTCGTCCTGCGCGCAGTCGCAGTCCTCCAGCGCCGGGCCGCGCCGGGTGTGGTTGAGCTGGATGAGGGCCGCGATGCAGTGGCTAGGGCACCGCCGCCTTGAGGAGGCGGCGGAGCCTGCAGCGGCCGCCGGCCCGTCCCCGCCGCCTCCCGCCGGCGGCTGCTGTAGGAGCACCGGAGCGCACGCCTCGGCATATTGGTTGTAAGCGTAGCTGCACTCGGGCTCCCCCTGACACTGCAGCACCGCCTGCCAGCAGATCAGCCTCCGGCCCTGCACCACCGAGCCCCGCGGCGGCCACACGGCGCCCAGCGCCGCCGCCAGCCACAGCCAGGCGGCCGGCCACGGCCAGCGGCGCGCACCGCCGCCTCCGTCCCGAGCAGGCGAGCGGGCCACCATCGCGGGCAGCGGCTAGTGCCGCAGGCGAGCCGGGGAAAGACGCTGGTAGGCGAGGAGGAGGAGGAGGAGAAGGAGCAGCCGCCCGTGGAAAAGTTTGCAAAACTCCCGCCGGCCGTGTGCATGAGGTCTGCTCGCATCAATCCATCCGCGCCGGCTCCGGGGCCCTCCAGCCCCCGGGAGCTGAAACCGGCGGGGCCGCCGTACGAAGCAGGCGCCCGGGGCCGTCCCGTGCCCCCAACCGCTGCTCCCGGCCTGGAGAGACGGCGGCGAAGGTGCTCGATGGGGGGAATCAGTGCAAACGGGGGCTCGGAGGTGACCGGTGCCGAAGTGCGCTCGGAGACTTGCAGGCTGCGCCGGTAGAGCTCATGGTGCTGTCCTGCTCCTCATGCAGTTCCGTTTCTCTTTTTTTTTTTTTTTTTTCCTTTTTTTTTTGCACAGAATAAATGCCCAGCTGCTGGTGCTGCTGCCTCCTCGGGAGCTTTTAACTCTCCACTCGCAGCATCTCTGCACATGCCAGCCGCTCCGGTCCCATTCACAGTCCCGTCTCCGCTCACTCCCTCTCGGTACAGGTTGCACTTTCAGGTGGCGGGGACAAGAAATGTCTTTCTCCGCTAGCAAGAAGATAGCACGGGGAAAGGAGAAGAGGCAGCCTTCAGGGTTTCTTTCTTTCTGGGCGACTGATGCTGCTTCTGTTGTCAACAAGCCTTGCAAGCTGCTCTGCGGATCCGTCTGTGGATCTTTTTTTCTTTGCAAGGCTTTAAATACAAAAGTGCCCTCAGAGCAGCAGCAACGTGCTCTGATTAGGCCTCATTATGCATGCATGGAAAAGCAAACAAACAAAAAAAATTAGCAACGCTTCTTCTTTTACACATCCCCCCACCCTGCGCTCTCTCGCTCTCTTTCTCCTTTTCTCCACTTTTTTTTCCCTTTGCTCGGCCCCCTTTCCCTACCTCGCCACTTGCTATTGGTCCAGCCTGCTGTTGAAACTTTTTTTTTTTCCCTCCTCCTCTCTTTACGATCTGCTGGAGGGAGGGAAGGAGAGAGGGGGGCTGGAGGGCAGCTCACATTCAAAGCTTGAAAGGAAAGGCTTAAGAAGAGTGACAGCCCCCCGAGGAGCCCCTCCTCCCGTTAAGGCGGCACGGCGGCCGGGCGAGAGGCGCGCAGAGGCGGCGGCGGCGCTCGGTCCTGCGGAGCTGGCCGGGCGGCGGCTCCCCGGGAGCACCGTACCGCGTCGTCGCGGAGCCGAAAGGGCAGGCGGCGTGGATCTGTGTGGTGCTCTTGTAGCGATGTTGCTCTCTTAAAGAGGTCTTGCTCCTCAGGAAAAAAAAACAAAACACATGGGTGATATGTGTACATAAACTTCCCACTGATTCAAGTGAGGGCAGAGCTGCTTCGTGAAAGGTAGGGAGAATCAGGCTCAAAATGGGACCGGCTTTGTTACATAAACAGAGCTCCTGCTTATAAGGAGAGCTAAAGTTGTTTCTTACAGTGGTGTACTGCAACCATGTAAGTAGGTATTGCTATTCTTAAAGTACGGCATCTTTCCACTTAACCTCATCCCCCACCTATTTAAAACTCATTCAGGTCAGCTTCTCGAACGAAGCTTTTGTGCAAGAGTTTAAGAACACTGACCTACGAGAGTGCCAACTAGTAAAATATTGCTCAAAATCTAAGAGGATGAAATGTGTTTTTCACTGAAAGCAAGATACCTTACTGTCATCCTGCCTTGCTGTTACACTCTCCATTAGCTTTGCTTTGCTTATAAGGAAGCAGACACAAAATAAATATTGAGGCACAACGAGAGGAGCGTTAAGAAAGTAGTGGTGTATTGCCTTTCGTGTCAGTGCTACCTTAATTACAGAGCAACAACGTTTCCAACCACAAGGGGCATCGGTATCTGCTGCCTGTCAAAACTGGCGCTTTTTTTATCCTGAGACTATCAACTCCATCTGTCACAAAAATTAGGATTAAATCTATTTTCCATAAACTCGGGCACCTTGGGATCCTACGCGGTGTGGACTGATGTCTGTCTGAAAGTGCGTGAAAGGTGAAATGGCCGTGTGGTGTGGCTGGGAGTCAGTATGATTGATGCATTGAGAGGCATTCGTAAGGATTTGCTCCATTGTCATCAGTTTACAAGCTGCTTGTGTTTCTGAAGTACAGTTTTGCCTCTTAGGGTGCAAAAGTTGTGTTTGCTTGTGTTTTTACAACCATGAAAAATGCATTCACAAAGCCTGCCTTCATCCATGTAGCTTAAAGCCATTTCTTTTAATTCTTTGTTAATAGTGTTATTAAAAACACCAGATGCTGTTCAGGCACAGTGCAGTAAATACACATTGCTACTTACACCGGCCTCGTTCATGCATTACTTTGCAGCCCTATTCACTGATAGTAACACTGTTGCTGGTGGAAGTTGTCTAGTTTAGGAGGGCCAGATTGGGAGGCAACATGGCAGATGCTGTATAAAGTGCTGCTGCAGTGTCTGCTAGGAAAACTGGTCCACGTTTGTGCAGCTGAAGAGGGCCCGCATGCCAGGATGTTCAGGGCGTAGTCTCAGAGAAGGGATTGCACTGGGGCAGGATCATTCCTTGGCGTGGGACAGGGGCCTCCTGAGCTTCCCCAGCACGGGAGAGCAGGAATGGCTGCTATCTGTCCCAGTGGGGCTGCTTTCTGTAGACAGTTGAGGGATGAGCTCTGCCCCCTCCCAGAGCCTGCCTTCATCTGGAAAATCCATCCAGCTCGGTTTACCGTCATTTCTGGAGCAGAAAGCATGCTGTTTACTTTGTGAGGAATGGCAGCAGCTGAATTTCGGACCTCCCAGGAGGGGGAGTAGAGGAGCCTTCCTTGGAGGCATTTCATCCTTGTGTGACTGGGAAGAAGCTTCAGTGGTGCTGCCCGAGCAGAACTATCAGTGAGTGGTGGATGGGGACAGTGTTCATTTTGCCTGCTAGTCGGAAAGGCAGGGCACGGAATGAAGCATTCCATCATTCAAAAGCAGAGATTTTCACATATAACTTTTGTTAGTGAAATGCAAGTTTCATACAGTAATAATAATAACGGTAATGTTGAATTTGTAATTTGGAATTATCTTTGTTATCATACAACCAACAAAATTGTAGCAGAAAATATCTAGGCACTTCTTTGTAACTACTTTTAGCCATGTAGACGATGATCTACCTTGAAGTTTAGATACATCCATTGTTAATAAATAAACTTCTTAAAATGGTTTAAAGCATATTAGCCTGATGTTATTTAATGAGCATTTGTATTCTGTCAGTATCTGTTATTGCCATTTTGGGTAAGGACTTTGTGGCTCACAGTGCTTTATCGGAGGAAATATTTTTTTATGTGTGTGGAACTAAACCCAAAGAATAATTCTCTGGCCCCACTTCTTCGATGCAGGTTTTCTATCAATAGAAGTAGTGCTGTCAAATTAAACTTTTCTGTTTTCAGGGTAACTGTCAAAGTAACGAAGGCAATTCCTGTTCTTTTTCATAAAGAAAATATTTTCATATCAGAAAATAAATTCATGACTGGAGAGTAAAATACAGTATATTTTATATACGGTATATATAATATATAGTAGCTTCCTGAATCTCCACAGTTCACCATTCTTTCCTATCTTAGCAATTAATTTTGTTCTTTACACCAGCTCTCCAAATTATTATAGAGTAGTAGTCTTCACTAGGGGTCATTTTGGCATTCAGAAAAGCCAGTATGTGTCTCATCTTGGAAAGAATCCTGGGCACCTTTTTGTTTAATTCTGATGTCTTTTCCCCACTGTGATTTCACACCCTTTCCTGATGGATCTCCATTCCAGCTCATGTTTTCTTTATTCCTCTTTGACCTATTTTTACTCTCAGAGTGTTTAGAAAATAGGAAAATCAAACAGACACAGTTGACCTTAAAATTCAGCAGTTCACATTCAGATGTAATTAAAAATACATGTCTATATATGTGGTTAATTCCTTTCAAATGATTTCTAAGCACATTTATTGGATTATATTGCTCTTTCTACATTTCAAGAGATTTACGACTCCTATTAAAAATGTCTGGCAAAAATCCTGTGAATTAATTAGCTGATAAAATTCCAGTTTGTGAATCCAGTTATATCTTAGTATGTGCCTGATGGAGATACACAGCGAGAGAACACTTTTTCTTCCTGATGAATTTTTTACTAATAGAGGATTTTACCTGTCAGTGAAATATAGCTTCTTGCCAAACTCTTGTAGTTCCCAGAACCTTGCTCTTATGGTGCATGGGGTTCATGGGAGGCAGCAAAAGTGATGCTCATATACCAACATTCATCCCATAGAAATGGCCCAGTAATGTGTCCCTCACAGTAGCCTGTGTAGATCACTGAACATGGACATGTGCATTCTACTGAGTTCTTGGATTTGATGTACCCTTAGAGACCCATAAATAATAACTTCTGCATTCTAAAGTTACAAAAGAGAAACCTCGTGACTTACCAGATTCCCAGCAGGAACCGGGGGGTGGGGAAATGCATCCAGTGCTTTCCCAAGTAATGTAGATTTCAGTGGAGAAGTAAGGGTAAGTGAAGGCAACTAAATTAGATGCTTGCTCCACATCTGGAGTAGTTTATCTTTTTATTGACTGTGCAGGGCTGTTTGGGATATTGGTGTCCTAAGTTAGCAACCCAAACTAGGTGTGAATACTCCACAAAACAGTAATTTTGTCATCAGAATGTGCAGAGCTTTGCAGTGTGACCATGCCTTTTCACAGAATCACAGAATGGTTTGGCTGGAAGAGACCTTCAAGATCATCAAGTCCAGCCATTAACCCTACACTCTCTTGCTTTATTAAGAAAGAAAAAATAATGAACAGGGAGGATACTAAGTAGTTGTATTCATTGACAGTCACCCCACTGACTTGAAAATCTTAGCTAATGAGACTGCTGTGCTCCATGGTGTAGTATCAGTTAGACATGGTTAAGCTGGCTATACATTTTTAAGATTATCTTTGCAAGTATGATGTCTTGTGAACATTATTGAGGGCATTCAACACCTAGCCTTTAGGCCAATTATTTTTAATTTATTCATCTATATATTATCTAGGATTGAACCTTTCTGGAACGGGTTGCACATGTCCACTTGCATATCTATCAGTTTTGGGCTCCTGTTGACACCCTGTGATACACTGTAGCTTTTTTTCCACTCAATGCATGCTGCGGACTGCCAGTGTAATTTGTTTGTGGAGTGACCCTTGAGACTATGTGTTGCATGCTATGGGGCATGCATTTGGGATTGTGTGGGAGACCCAAGTATGCTGGTATAACATCGGAGGATTGTGTGAGGATTGTGTAGGATCAGCTGTTGACTCTGAGGTGTGATACATCAGAGGTGCTTCCTGATTGCCTCCCAGAAGACAGCCTGGGAATGAACTAATGTGTATCCTGGAGAGAATTGTGTTAACTTAATCTGTAAGTAGTTTACTGTACTTCAATCTCTGAGGTGTTATGGGATCAGAGAGTATAAAGAAGTGCAGATCATCTTATTACAGGATGGGGACAGACATATGAGGAGAATGTGGAGTGGACCTATTTGGAAGAGTTTAAGGCAGGATATCACTAGTAACTTTGGAATATTACTCAGTTCCTGCAAATACAGTGCTATAACAGTTAACTGCATACATTGGTTCATAGAATCATAGAATCATGTAATGGTTTGGGTAGGTAGGGATCTTTAAAGGTAGTCTATTTCAACCTCCTTGCTATAAGCAGGGACATCTTCAACTAGATCTGGGTGCTCAGAGCCCCATCCAGCCTGACCTTGAATGTTTCCAAGGATGACACACCTACTGTCTCTCTGAACAACCATCACTGTAAAATATTTCTTTCTTGTATCTAGTCTGAATCTGCCCTCTTTTAGTTTAAAAACATTACCCCTTGTCCTGTCACAAGAGGCCCTGCAAAATCTTTGTCCCTATCTTTCTTATAATCTCCCCTTCAAGTATTGAATGGATAAAATAAAGTCTCCCCAGAGTCTTCTCAAGACTGAACAATCCCAGCCCCCTTAGCCTTTCCTCATGAAAGAGGTGTTCCTGCCCTCTGACCATTTTCACAGGCCTCTTCTGGACCTGCTTCAACAGGTTCATGTCTTTCTTGTCTGCTGAGGACTCCAAAGCTGGACACAGTATTACAGATGAGGTCTCAAGAGAGCAGAGAAGAGGGGCAGAATCACCTTCCTTGTCCTTCTGGCCACACTTTTGACGCAGCCCAGGCTACAGCTGGCTTTCTGTGTTACGAGTACACATTGCAGCTTATGTCCAGCTGAAATCCCCAAAGTCCTTTTCCACAGGGCTACTCTCACTTGCATAATCCCCTGGCCTGTATTGGCACTGGGGGTTGCCCTGACCCAGGTGCAAGGCCTTATACTTGGTCATGTTGAACCTCAAGAGGTTTACATAGCCCCACTTCTTGAGCTTGTCCAGATCCCTATGGATAGCATCCTGCTCCTCAGGTGTGTCAGCTACACCACTCAGGCTTGGTGTCATCTGAAAGTTTGCTGATGGTACACTTGATCCCACTCTCTGTGTCATTGATGAAGATACTAAACAGCACTGGTCCCATTTTGGACCCCTGAGGGATACCACTTGTCACCAGTGTCCATCTGGACATTGAGCCATGTACCTAATATCTGGATGTGACCATCTAGCTAGTTCCTTATCCACTGAAGAGTCCATCTATCAAAACAAAATCCCTCCAATATTGAGAGAGGGGTGCTGTGGAGGACCATGTCAAAGGCCTTACAGAAGTCCAGATAGATGACATCCTTAGCTCTTCCTTTGTCCACTGTTGTAGCCACTACATCATAGAATGCCACTGGTTTGGTCAGTCAGGACCTGCCCTTCGTGAAGCCATACTGGTTGTCTTGAATCACCCCTCTGTCCTCCATGTCCCTTACCTAAATTTCTAGGAGGATCTGCTCCATGATCTTCCCAGCTATAGAGTTGAGGCTGAGAGGTCAGTAGTTCCCAGGGTCTTCCTTTCTACCCTTTTTAAAGATGGCTGCAGTGTTTCATTTTTATTTTTTTTCCAGTCACTGAGGATTTCACCTGAATGCCATGACTTTACAAATATCATGGAGATCAGCTTGACAACTACATCAGCCAGTTCTCTCAGGACTTGGGGATGCATCTCATCAGGTCCCGAAGACTTATGTATATTCAAGTTTCTCAGGTGATCATGAACCTCATCTTCTCTTACAGTGGCAGGGACTTTGCTTCCCCATTCCCTATCTTGAGATACATCCACTCAAGAGGATACATAAATTTGCCTTTAATATATTTTTAATTCAGTGTCTTTTTTTTTTTTTTTTTTTATGCCTCTTTATTGATGATATTTATTTTTTCAATTGAATATTGTTCTTGTAAATTTGGAGATTGATAAATATATATGAAATAGTAAGTATCATTGTGAGTATTTAGTGAGTGCATCCAGTGCAGTAAACATGGAAATATTGCACAAGACTTTGCTGGACTTGTGCTTTTTTGAACTCTGTTCCAATCTAAACTACAAACTAGACCACACATGCTGTTAAAACAAACCTAAGAAGAGAGTAGGACTCCAACCCTTTTTTGGTCCTAACAAAGTGAGAAGTAATTGTGAAAGAAACACATTTCTGGTCACCTGTTAAGCCAGTTTGATAAAGGTTTTAAATAATGTTCTACAAAGATGAGTATAAACCACACATGCTGTCACTATGTAAACCGGTTTCAACCATCACAGTATTATTGGAATTGTCTGTTGGGCATGTCAACATATACACACAGAAAAGAAAGCAGTTAGATGTTTTTGTTTGGTTTTGATATGTTGATTTTTTTTTTCAGATTTTTCAAATGTTTGCAACCAGACGTTCTCTGAAGCAGCCGATAGGTTTGTGTTTAATTTTTTGGATGTGTTTCTACAAAATTAATATAATACAAATTTGCAAGAAATAGGAAATTCTGAGTTTTCCTATATGAGAATCATGGAGAAATAAGTAGCTTTGTGGTTGAGTTTCACACTATGTAGTCTGAAGGACAAAAATAAAAGTATCGGTTTCATTTTTGTGGTTTCATATTACACCAACACATAACATGTACTCTAGAAGGGTAATACATAATTTGTTCTTCAATCTCTTCTACCTCCAAATTCAATTTCTACATTTATTTTTTGAGATTTTACATTTGGAGTTAGCAAACTGATTTTGAGTGTGTTTCAATAGGTCTCTTTAAGCACAGCTGGCTTCATATAATTGAGAAATAGTGATACTTTTGGTTTGACTTGCTATAAAGGAGTGTCAGACTTGTTTATTACACCTTTGTGTAAGAGTTTAATTCTGTCATAGTGCTAAAACAAAAGGTACATAGACTAAATAGTACACTAAACATGAAGTAGACATGCAGATATTTCGGAGGCCTGACCCAGATACCAAATCCAAATAAATCAGTGTTAATAAATAAACTAATATAAGTGTGCTCAGGCACGGATTTGCTCTGATTTAAGACCACTTTTAAAAGGCACTTTTAGCTAATCAGTGCGACTACAGCAGCCTAAACTCCCCCTTTACTTCATTTGTTCATTTGCTTGAAATATCAGAGGATAAGAAAGAATTAAAATGGAATTTTATACAGAGGGAGATAGCTTGGGTAATTAGCAGTTTTATGACAAGAACAGCAGCTATACATGTAGGTACATGCATCTTTCTTCCTACACTTCACCTAAAACTAAAAGATGTTAAAGCAAGTAGTAGAATTCTCCTCCATTCCTCTACTATACACCCTTAGCTGTGGTATCTGAATGTCAGGATGAAAGAAAAATGTCTGTGTGTCTTAAAAGTTTAGTTGTCAAAAGTGATGAATGATTCAGTTATTTCCACATTAGGGGCACAGTCTGAGACATTTCCAGACACTCCAATTTTCAAATATGTTGAACACCTAACATTTCAAAATCAGATTTTGTAATTTTACATTCAAAAATGAATCTTTCAAAGTCACAGATAGCTTTAAAAATGTATCTCCTTTCTGTAGTTAACAAAATTTAAGGATTTCAGAGATGATGGAGAAATAGTCATAAACTTGTCACTGTGCCAATAATAAACAAACTATTGAGATGGAAGATCTCAGTAACAGCATTTCATAATTGGTTTTCAGTTTATATATTGTATTCAGGGTTTTGAAACATCAAAATACACTGTACCACCATCCATTCTCAGACATGTTGCATATGAGTGTTCTGTTCTTCCTAAACAGTAATCATTCTCTGTATACATTTTGGAGGTGAGCTCTACTGTCATCTTTCTACCTGACTGAGGCAACTGCTCTTTTCAAAGTTCCTCCAGAGGGATGGATCAGATTAGGGATACTTTAAAGATGACACTAAAGTCAGTAACTTGGGGAAACTGGTTAGCAACAATGGTGCTCTGGAGATTTCCCAGACTCTAGGAACTGAACTGTACACTGGCATCATGATGCTTCCTGGAGCCAGCCCTAATAGCCACCACTATTGGATAGCCCAAACTGGGTAGCCCAAACATCTCCAGAGGCTCACTGATATTAGACATTAGAGATGGAAAAGAGGTTTTGGAACATTCTCCATCAGTATTACAAGACTGTGCAGCCAGTGTGAGATTAGTCATTGTGTTAAATTTTCCAGTGGTTTATTCTGGCCTATTTTTAAATGCCCTAAGTGGCAAGTTAAGGGGTTTCTACCACATTCTTTCAATAGATTTGCATTTCTTATAACTTCTGCAGATTTTTATTGCTTTAAGATACCATTGTGCATAGCTATATTTCATTTTCCCACCCAGGTCTTTTTCTATCAATGTTAATTCCTATGGTATTCATAAGATTAATTATTAGTGTAAGGATTGAATGATTAGTTCTTCATTATATCAATGCCAATTCAATTAATTATGCTTCAGATGAAAGTGCTGTTTGCGTAGCATTGTTTTACTGGTTTTCTCTGAGGTCTTAAAATTTAGACCTTAGGTAGAGTTAGGTAGACTAGGTCTAGGATTTAGTATAATACCATCAAAGATACTCTTTTAAAACCCAGTCAACAGCATTTATGTTTCCTTAATTCTGTTGTTATATCAGTTTTATACCTTGACCCCAGGAATCTGTTTAGCATCTGTTTAGCACCCATTTTTTTTTTTTTTTTTTTTTTTTTGTTTACTGTTTTTTTCCTTTTTTTGACCCCCTTCCTTTGTTTTTTGGGTTCAAAAATTTATTATAATGCTTAAAATTAGT
>JAOEGS010003277.1:79386-93161 GCA_025447755.1 Corythornis vintsioides
CTCCTTCTCTGGAGACATTCAAGACCCCCCTGGATGTGTTCCTGGGTGACTTGGTCTAGGTGATCCTGCTCTGGCAGTGGGGTTGGACAAGCAGGTAGTCAGAACTGGACACAGTATTCCAGATGTGGTCTCACTAGTGCAGAGCAGAGAGGGAGGAGAACCTCCCTGGACCTGATGGACACACTCTTCTATATGCACCCTGGGATACCATTGGTCTTCCTGGCCACAGGGGCACATTGGTGTTCCATAAGATAGCTTGCTGTCCATCAGGACTCCAAGGTCCTTCTCCATGGAGCCGCTTTCCATCAGCCCCTAACCTGTACTGATGCATGAGGTTATTCCTCTCCATGTGTAGGACTCTGCACTTATCCTTGTTGAACTTTTGCCCAGCTCTCCAGTCTGTCCAGATGTCCTTGGTGTCTTTGAACAGTGAAATGGGTTAGTTCAGGAATGGGGGTTTGCATGCTCTAAGAATTTGTGAGGATTAGTACGTTGCAGCATTTAAAATGCTGTTAATTTATATAGGATCAGGAGTCAGAAGGTAGACCTACACCCATCACAGGTATCCTTTGACTTCTACATGACTTTTGCTTGTTATTTTTAGGTTTTTAAGAGTAAACCAAGTCTATGAATTGCCATACAAGTTTGTGCTTAGCTAACCTACACACACTGAGCACAATGAAGAACACAGATACTACACAGTCCATTGTGTCCTATGCACTCTATGGTATGCCCTATACATGTATGAACTCATTTTATAAACACATTTGTGCAGGGTGTACACAGCATGTATGTAACTGAACACCAAACAGTACTGCTTAGCGCAAAGAGCCTTTGGGGATTACACCTGTTTGTACAGGGATATAAAAGTTTCTTTCCCAACTTACAGTCTATCCACAGATTCCCACTGAGAATTTTTTAATGATTTTATACTCTGACCACAAAATTGTCGTTCTTTTAATGTGCTCTTGGAAAAATAAATAAAAAATCAAAGTGATACTGTGGAAAAGAATCTATAAGTGGAAAATAACTTAGACATAAAAATTGTTCTAACCCTCCCACTGAGCCACCTCTTTCCTACTTATTCATGTAACCTTTCTCCTACTTAGAGAAATCTTAAATGAAAACAAAAATGTTACATTAGGAAGTTATGTCCACTATAGTTGTGGATAAGAATTTCTTTTTCATTTGGATGCCTGGTCAGAAAATAGCTCCATTAGGGAAGGTGTCTGTTAAAGCAAATATGATAAAACATACTCTACATTCCCAAAGTAGTGTGTATTCAGATTATTAGGTGATTATGACCATGGTGAGATGAGCTTTTAAAAGAAATATTTGAGGGCTGCCTCACAGAGGACCTATTATATCCCTGCATTACCATACCAGCATTCCTGATCAGATCTTTTTGAGCAACCCAGGACACCATCCCTGGGGAAGAAGCAGTTGATTTGTATCTTTAGGTACAATATCACATATATCTTATGTTGTGCTTTACAGTGTAAGAAATACACTACCTTTTATTAACATGTGAATTACTTCAATAGGAATTTCAGATACCTAACAACCACTGGTCTTGTGAAGTCAGTTACCGCCAAGTTTCTGCATCCTGGCATGTGATTACAAACATATCCTCATACAAAGTATAGTTGTGGTCTCCATAGCTATGTCTTGCTCTGAATTTATGCACAGTGCTGGCTGGAGCAGTGGCAGCCCTGTGCTTTTGACAGTGTCCCAGACACAGGAATGTAGGGGCCCAGCAGGGCAGTCTCCTATAGTCCCACAGAGAGCAACAGGAGATCAGGCCATCATTGGTAAAGTCCAGTGATTATAGGTACTTCTGCCAAATGTTAATTTCACCTGATTCTCAGTGTTCTGCGACATGAAAGAATGTCAATACATACAGCAGAGATAAACACAAGGGCTTTCCTCTTTCTAATACTAGATTCCCTAACCTTCTCCTGCCCTCTACACAGCAGAGCTTAAATTCAAGATAGGTGTATGTAGAGAGAGTTCATCTACTTGCTTGTGCAGTGTCTAGCAAGTAATTCCTATGTAGTGTTGTCACAGAGTAAATATTTATGCTAATAATAAGTAATCACTAATGCCTTCTGCCTTCCTGAGGAAACGTTTATAGACTAAAAGGATGGTGAGTGCACAGGGTGTCTTCTCCCACAACTTAATATTCACAACCTAAGCCTGGAGCTTAGTCTTTTGCATCTTTCTAGGCCCTTGCATTAAGACCTTTCAAATGTTGAGCAGGAATTGCAAATCTGAAGGATATATAGCTAGGATCCTTTCAAAACCACCATATTTTACTTACATTATTTTTATATTAGCCCATCCCGGGAACCCTGTATACTTTCCATTGAGTAGTAATGGGCCTGTTTGCTTTCTCTGCAAAGTTGCTGTGGTGTGATTTGTTTTTTTTCTGCTCTCCAAGGCTGGTGTGATATAAGAAATTAAGTCCAGATGAGCTACATTTAGGTCAGAGCAAGCCCACATGTACAGGGAAGCTTTCCCATATGTCTGGGCTCCTCTGGGTGAGAACTCCAGTCCTGTACATAAGCCTGACAAACGCTGTAAAGCTGATAATCCTATAATACCTACCAAACCTCTCACGTGAAATCTCTCAGCTTTGAACTTGCTCAGTATCTCTTGCAGCATGGTCTTGATGAACATGGAAAGCAGCTGAATTGAAGGGAACCCAGTATCTTGCTGGGAACAACACCTTGGTAATGTATAGGTCTGGGTCCTCTGAAAGCTGGTGAGAGAGAAAAGCCAAATAGCATAACAAATGAGACCTTTGGAACAAAATGAAATTAAGAGAAATGTGAAGACAAGCAATTTTGCTGACAGCTTTAATGATGCTGGGTAACTGTCATCTCGAATTACAGCAGAACTATACATTACAAATTCCAGAAAATACTACAAAGAGATCTCTTTATTAATGGACTTTGGTTTTTTTTACAAATTATCCTTGGTGACACTATCAAATTTAAAGGGTCGGGTATTTTTCCTTTGCCTGCTTATCCCAATTTTGGTGTAACTCCTTTTTTTCTGAGGTATCCCAAATTTGCCATGGTGTATGGGAGATGAAATCAGGCCTTCTAGGTATGAAATACATTAGTTTGTGCTGTAAATATCTGTCCTTTACCTAGACATTCATAACAACACAGGGTTTCTCATTGTAATGCAACCCAGTGGTCCTCTGGCATTTCCTATTGATATTCTGATGCATTTCCTTTTTTTCTGCAGATGTCCATTCCTTTTTGTATTCAGTATCATAAAAGTGTTGCTTTTCACTTTATTAATGTCTCTAATGCTTTTAGAGGCCCTGAATGTTCGGAATCAAAATTCCATTGTGTGAGGTGTTATACAGTACTGGTTCCAAGGCTTTTATAGTCTCAGTTGACAAGTCACAGTGGGGAGAGAGTCACCAGGCACTGTTTTCAAGTGTCCATGTTCACCATGACATAACAAGCCAAAGCTCATTGAAAGGCATCA
Organism: Corythornis vintsioides; assembly: GCA_025447755.1. Classification (NCBI taxonomy): domain Eukaryota; kingdom Metazoa; phylum Chordata; class Aves; order Coraciiformes; family Alcedinidae; genus Corythornis; species Corythornis vintsioides. Next base: position 82,891 of record JAOEGS010003277.1, read on the forward strand.
GTCTTAGGACTTTTTGTTACTTTTTACACTTACAATTCTTTGTATGTACACCCTACCCAATACACATCAGATGTCAAAGTATCAGCTGTCACAAACCCAAGTCATAAAATCCATAAAACACTCTGAAGAATTTTAAAACTTTTAAATGTTACCCAAAAAGCCACTGTGATTATTTAATTGCCACATTTTCACTTGAGTATTTTGTTAGTCTGACACATTATTTATCATGATCACAGTTCAAAATACTTGAGTCACAAAAACATTTACTGTATTATTTCTACTATAAATGAATTATAGATTTATAGAATGGTTTGAGTTGGAAGGAACCTTAAAGATCATCTAGTTCCAGCCCCCCTGCCATCGGGTGAGACACCTCACACTAGATCAGGTTGCTCAAAGTACTATTCAACCTGGCCTTGAACACATCCAGTGATGGAGCATCCACAGCTTCCCTGGGAAACCTGCTACAGTGTCTCACCATCCCCAGAGTGAACAATTTATTCCTAACTTCGAAGTGCAAACTACCCTTTTCCCATTTGAAGACATTACACCTTGGTCTGTCACTATAAGCCCTTTAAAAGGTCTCTCTCCAGTTTTCTTATAGGTTCCCTTCAGATACTGGAGGGCTGCAATAAAGTCTCCCTGGAGCCTTCTCTTCTCCAGGCTGAACACAAACATTCAGACTGTCCTTGTAGGAAAGTCAATATTGTGTATAATAAAAGTTGACTCTGCAGAAGTCAGTTCTGCAAAACTTCACTTTGGAAGCAGGTCTTCAACTGTAAGCAGTGATAAATCTGTAAAATATAATCCCTGCTTGTACATACAGGGCCCATGATTATACAACTTATATATTACATTGACTTTACATATAATAAAAAGTAACTGAAAATATATAGAAGCATATTAAAAAATAAGAGGTTTTTCATACCCTTCATACTCTTAAGTGTACATGCCATTAAATGTAAAGTAATATTAAACAAAAAAAGATAAGCTACACTTTTTAGGCAGGCTTTTGAATGGCTCCCTGCCACTGCTTTGCCCCTCAACTAGCAAGCAGCCCAAGGCCAGACCTACAGGCACATATCTCATTTCTCCTGCTGAAGATCCAGGCAAGTGCACTGTGCTATCAGTACCATGGAATTACTAATTTGTGATTTATCTTCTGTGAAATAACTGCACAATAAAAAAAGCAAGTGGCAGTACTGGAAGATCTTAACTACCAGCAATCAACTGGTACATTAGGAGGAGGAAATAAACTGAAGGCTGGTGATGTCTGGTTTTTAACTTAATACAGAATATACATCTAAGTGTAAAATGCTGGAATAAAACCCAGATTGCAGACAAGAGAGAATGAGGTTTAGGAATAGTCAGGTGGTTGGGAAGTTGAAGAAGACATTTTTCCACATATAATTCCTTTGATTCTCTGGTATACAAACACAAATAGATGGTGCAGTTACCTAGTATAAAAAGACTAAGGAGAAAGTACACAAATGAGGAAATTTTACCCCATCCACAACCTGACAAGGATCATTGCTGCTGTTTCCTAAAATAATAAAGTCTTCTTCCTTCCCTGTGAATGCAATGTGTCTATTAGATTGTCCTTTCAGACAATCAGTGTCTCTCTCCCCCTCATGCAGATTTTGTTGATCCCAGTTCCAACTTTACATGTTATGCAGCAAGAAGACATGACATGAAAGTGACCCACTAAATGTTTTTCTGCAGAAGTGCTGCATTATGCAACCATACTAGAATGGAATGGGATCAAAGTCAGGCATATATTGACTATAGCATGGCTACCTAAATGAGAAAAAATATACAGAGGGTTGTCGAGTAATTTGATCTGGAAATTAATTTTTTAAGAACCCCAGACTTTATATGTATAATTTTGTCTCTGTACTATTTCATGACTTTAAAATTATGTATTAGCTCTATCCCTTTGTTTCCTTTCTTAGACAGGGTGACTGTAATTGATTTATAAATTGTTTCACATGATTCAAATCGTTTTACTATTATTTAAAATAATGCATAGAAAGCTAGTGCTTGATGAAAACTTGCTGCACAATAAATCACTGCCTCCACACAGACGTATACTACTTCCCATAAGAAAAAAGAGTGACACAACGCACACTTACATGGATGAAAACCCTGAGCAACAGTGAAACACAGAAGACTCATGGAGAACTCAGAGAGCCAAGAAGACCTTTTCAATCCTTTTTTCTTTTCTGTCCTATATTTCCAGTATTTTTCTTCACATAATTGAAGGAAGAACTTCCCTGGGAGTGCAGGTCACAATACATAAAGATGAAAATTTCAGCCCCAGCAGCATTTCCCATAATAAACAACACAGAAACGTAGCATCACAAAATGATTTTGGGTTGAAAGGGATCTTTGAAGGTCAGAGTCCAACCACCCTGCCATGGTGGTTACACCTTCACTAGATCAGGTTGCTCAAATCCCCACCAAATCTGACCTTGAGCACTTTGAGTTATGGGTCATTCATAATTTCTCCAGGCAATCTATTCCAGTGCCTCAACACCCTCATTGTAAAAAATGTCTTCCTTGTGTGTATCCAGTCTAAACCTACCCAATTTCAGTCTAAACGATGGTTGCTTCTTGTGCTGCCACTACAGACCTTGGTAAAATGTCTTTCTCATGTCCATCTTTATCATAAGCCCTCTTTAGGTACTGAAAGGATGCCATAAGGTCTCCCTGGAGCCTTCTTTTCTCCAGGATGAACCACCCCAAGTGTCTTAGCCTTTATTCACAGATGAGGTGTTCCAGTTGTCTGATCATTTTAGTGGTCCTTCTCTGGACCTGCTCCAACAGGAAAAGCAGATGGTTTTCTGGGCTGCAAGCACACATCCGCAATTTTCATTCACCCGTATCCCCAGTCTGTATTATATGAGAGACTGACAGTTCATGAGGTTCACATGGGCCCACTCTTAGAGCTTGTTAAGGTCCCTCTATAAGGCATCCCTCCTTATAGTGGATCAAGTGTACCACTCAGCTGGGTGTCATCCACAAACTTGTTTGGTGAGGGTTTACTCAATCCCATTGTCTATGTCATTGATGAAGATATTAAACAGTATTGGTCTCAGTATGAAACCTTGAGGAATACCACTTGTTACTGAGTCATTGGACACTGAACCATTGATTACAACTCTTTGGATACAGTCATCCAAACAGTTTCTTACCCATCTAAAAGTCCAGCTATCAAACCCATATCTCTCCAGTTTAGCAGTAAGAATGCTTTGGGGGATCATGAAAAAAAAAAAAAGGCCTTACAGAAATCTAGATAGATAACATCTTCATCAAGAGATTGGGTATGAAGTAGATGGCAGAGGGTTGACTTATACTCTCAAGTTTAATCATTCTCATTTCTGGAGTAGGACTGAGATTCATTGATACCACCTGCATCTCCTAAAACAAGGCTCTCCATACCTTGTTTGCTTGGGTTCTGCTATCAGAGGAAGCAACAGCAACAGATGCCAAGGGGTGTGTGCTGCATAGGTGCGGGTATAGGTTAAGGTGTATGGTTGCTTGGACTACACATTTCTAAGACCAGAACTAGTAGCTGCAGGCACCAGTGCTGTGGATATAACGTCCAGATATTTTCTAAAACAGATTGCAGTCTATAGGAATCAAGAAAGTAAGTTGGGCAATGTGCAGAAGCTTGAAACACTGCAATCTTGGAATACTGCATAGGCAACAGTTAAGTAAAGACTTGCTCTTGGCAAGGGCATCAGCCCAGCTTTCTTTGGTTTTTTGTTTTGTTTTGTTTTGTTTTCTGAAAATAGGACTGGTATCCAAAACCTCTCTTTTATTCAGAAGCCAGTGTTCCTAACTTAATAAAAAATTTCATGTACACTAGGTTTGTTTTTACATAAAATATACGTGGCTCTGAATCTAGGATGATGCACAGTATCCAAAGCCCGGATGAAAGGAAAACTCTCAAAATAGCTGTTTTTCACGTGCTGAACCAATGTGAGAAGTTTGTCCTACATGTGACTACATCTTATTATACTCACCTTTGCCATCCTCAAGAGTGTAAGGCAGAGTAGTCTGTGGTTTGGCTCGAGTCAAATGGGAAGATAAAGTGAATCACTTAATCTGTTCATCCATACATTCACTCTTTTGCTTTTTGCACTAGTGGCTGGATTTCCCAGCTATGACCTGAACCAAAACACCTTCACCAGCCTCTCCAAGTCCCGAAGTCTCCCACTGCTCTTTGTGCTTCACCTATCTTGCTCCTCTAGCAAAGGATTTTCCATGACCCTCTGTCGTGTTGGTGATTTTTTAAAATAAATACTTAAAAACCACCCAAACCTGGGACTACTTGATTTTACTATTGGTAAATGATCTTGAGTTTGGCCTCACAAGCATTACCCTTTTGGGCTGAATCACTCTACATTTATAACAAAGGACCTGAGCACATTTTCTTAACATTGGTTACATCTGCACTCACCCTGTTACCAGATATTAAACATCCATGTTAATCATTTAAAGTTTAATCCAGAAACTCAATGTGGTCACTGTGGGTGACATCTTGCATAAGGTTGTATTTTATGGCTTCTCCCTGGAGAGCTCTCAGGTTAGGCCAAAAAAATGCTGTTGCTTGATGTTTAATAGCTTGGACATTATTGTGGAGCTTGTAAAACCTCACCTCTGCTGTTATGTGGGTTCTTCATCAACTCTACAATCAGCACGTTATAGCTGCAACATGTTTTCCTTAGTCAAGGAGTTGTAATCTAAAATAAATATTCTTTTTAATATTATAAAGGATTTTTGTCTACTGGTGTTCACTTGTATCAATGCAGCAGTAAAATTGCTTTCACTGGAGCAATATTTTGGTTGGCCACTTACAGTAATACAAGCAACAAAGCAAAAGTACTGAGTTGTGATAGATGCTTTCACTTCAATAGTTTGAAAACTGGTCATTGTATAACTCAGAGCTGTAACATGTCAGCAAAGGAGAAGCATTTCAGTGTTAACTTTGTCCCTTTTGATGCTACAGCTAATTACTGTGGGTGAAGGAAGACCAGCTGACACTTTTGCAGTTAGTAGTTGGCATGACTTTGACAATAGGTTATGTCCATGCATTTATAAGTAGATTACAAATAAATAATTTTATCTTTGGTTCATGCCCCTTCCTTCTGTGAACTGAACCACAGAAATGTAACTACAGAAATGCACAATATTTTAGTCATGTTTTGCATAGAGGACAACAGGCTTTGGTCTGGCAAACTTCCCTGACAAAGAAACAGGGAATAAGTTTTTTCATCATAACTGCATGATTTACATATTAATAAGAAATTTGTGAACACCAAAAAACATTCCTGGTTGCATCGATGCAATCTACCAACAGACTAGGGAGACTTGCAGTAGAGCAGAACCTAAATGTCATTGTACCTGTCAACTTGATGCAAAACAAACAAAAAATCCATCTTACTCTCAGCAAAATAGGCTGCCAAAGGAATATAAAACAGTTAAGATAGGGGACCATGAAAAACAGATCAACAAAGGAACGTATAGTATGTTCCTATCTGTTCAAGACTATGAGCATATTCCATGTGGATATACTTCTTGCACAGTGTAGGACAGGAAGAAAAATCATGTATGAATATAAAATTATATGTACAAACATATAAATGTAATTTACATATATGTGCATGTATATATGCATACACATATGCAAAAATCCCTCAAATTTTAATGAGAATGCAGAGTGCTGCAGCATGGCCAAGAAAATGTGGCAGGAGGATAAAGGAAGGGCTGCAGAAATGCACTGGCCCACTGAATGCTAAGTACAGTTACCAGACTTACAGAGCCAGACTCAGTCTCTTGTATGCAGTTGCAGGTGTGTTCATCCACACTCAGTGGCAGGTTCATAACTGGTGGATGAAACTGCTTAAGTAAAACTGGCAAACTTTAAAAAAAAAAAAACAACAACAAAACAGATGAAAGAAGAGATGTATCTGAGCTCCTTGATACATGCTGCAGAGCATTAGCTTTCTGTGTTTCTGTGTTCTGCAGACCTGTATGACTAAGCAGATACTTCAAAATATAATCAACATGGAAACTTGTGCCTTGATGTCCATTGAAGTCTCCAGAGAGACTGAAATCCTCAAAAAGAAGATTGTCTGATTCTTAAATGGCCTGATTCCTTTCAAAGAACTGTTTCATCATTACCTTAAATGGCACAGCTATTCACTGTGTCAGTGTCGTGGAAAGTATGCATAGAAAGAAGAAGGAAAATCTGACACTGCTCATCGATACAGCTCAAGGCTTATTATCCCATCTCAGGATCATATAGGGTTGGAGTATTTTAGCTGCAATCAAAATCATTGGAAAACTCATACCCAGCAGGACTGGGTTAGCAGAGCAAAAAAGTCAGCAGTACATTTAACTATAATTTCTTTTTTTTTTTTTTTTTTTCCTGAGAGTTTCCACTGAAAAGACAAATATAACATTGCCATATAAGTAGATATGTAGATAAGCAGATAAGTCCTTCAGAGTATAGTACCTGCATCACAATTAACGCAGAGAAAATGAAGGTTAAGAGTGAACTCTTGGCCCAAATAAAGTCAGTAGGAACTTTGCCACAACCTTTAGAGGACCAGATGGTTACCACAGGTATTCAGCCTGGGTCAGTATAATCCGGTCTTATTTTTGGACATTGTTTATGAACATATTTTTTTCTTCAGTGGTTAGAATGTGTTGAAAATACTGAACTTTTAAGCTAAAGAAAAGTGAAAGAAGAAAAAAAAAAAAGTGATTTGTGTGCATGATAAAAGTGTTTTTCTGAAAGCAATAACACAGCATGAGGTCAAGCATTACACAGGTTGCATTTGCGACTTTATATCTGCTGCCAGATGAATACAATTCAGGGCCTGTTACCCTCGCCTGCAGTACCGTTTCATAGTTATGAAGTCATGACAGCTGTGATTGCCGGCGTGGAGAATAAAGTCTGTGGAAAAAGTTTGGATAGCTTCCCACTGCACACCAGCCAAAAATAAGTTAGCTGGAATTAGAAGAGGAGAAAACTTGCAGGGGGAGAAAAGCAGGATAACCTACTGATGTTTTAGACTGAGACACAGGCTGAGGTACAGCAATTCCCTGACAGATCCTGACTCCACTCCAGCCTCTGTGAGATCCCAGAACTGATGAAAAGTCCAAGGTGTAACCAAGAACCCATTTTGGCTAAGTGTGTCCTACCTCATGGAAATTGGTACTTCCCATTTCCTGTGTCCCTGGAGATTAACAAGTCATTTGAATTAATTTCACTCCCAGCTTAACAATAACTGTACAAACACACCACCTCCGTCCTTGCACCTGAGGAAACATTTTATATGATCCATAAACTCACAGTGTCCCACTTGAATGTGGGAAGCAGGTGCTAATCAATAATGTGTTGCCAATTTTTAAACAAGGGGTCTCCACAGACATAATCTCCCTTAACTGTGACAAATGCTACTGCTTAATTCCCTCTGTGACTTCAAAGTATTTGAAAAGCCAGGTCTGATTTATTCTCTCCTCATCTATCATCTGTGGAAAAATCTTGTTCTCATAGCATGCAAGCAAAGCAACAATGCTTTGTAAATTGTTAATGGAAAATGTTTCTGTTTCATTTGTGAAAAATGAAGATATTCAGTATGACATTCAGTACATACAGTTTAGTTCTGCATGTTGATGTGTATGTGCCAGAGAGATTGCCAAGATTTTTTCTGTAACATACAGTAATTGGTATTTCCTACAATTATAGATTTATCATGTGGAGAGATGTGTATTCTTCGGAATACCCTGGAGGAACCTCACAGAGAGGTCACTTCTTTTGAGATGACAACAAAATGTCTAGAGAGGTAGATGTATAAGACACACAGTAATGGAAGCTGACTACACACTTTTCATAGGCCATGAAGAACCACTCTGGCATATGTGACCAATCCAGGTGGGCATTATAATTTTCACTCAATTAAATAATGTTGAACACATCTGTATTAAGCAGGATCTTCCCACTCTTCCAGGAAGCAGCAGGTGCAGTGACACTAGTAATATAGAAAAAGCTCCCAGGAAAAAGGATAATATAAAAAAGGACAAAATGAGGACTAAAAAGGAAATTAGATATTACACTTTGAGTCAAGCAAGATGCCCATAAGCATATTCAAAGGGTTGAACTTCTTCTGCCTGACATGGTGAGAAGAGTTTTGACTCATTTTCACAATGACAATTCACAGAAGCCTAAAGACATTATGCCAATGATCTGTTTTACTTGTATGTCTCAAAAAACATCCCTTGACTAAAACCCTTGCTAGATGGTGATAAAGTTCACTACCATACACCACTGACAACAACCACAATGACTTTTAATTTTTTTGCTCCAGCTCATGTGGGAAGAACTCATCCTTGCCTTATTTAGAAATAAACTTCTATTATTATGGAACTATCCACTATGTTAACACAAATGCAGAGTCAGACTGTTTGACTTTTCTAATCTCTATTTGTTTATGATTTAAAAATATTTAAAGCCAGGAGAACAAAAAAAAAAATATAAAATTAAACAGTAAAAAACATATACAAGGGGAATATTAGAGAATGAAACACCCTCTTTCTGTCTGTCCTCCTTCAGCAATTGTATCACCACCATCAGTGGTTCAAGTTCTCAGGAAACAAGATCCATCAAAAGACAAAAAAAAAAAAGGAGATTAACAGGTAATTTCAAATCCTCCTTAAAAGTTTCTTCTTCAATATCATTTAACAGCCAGGGGCTAATGGAGGGCTAAAAGACAGGTAAGAAAAATGTGAACTGCTTCTTGAGTCTTTAAACTGACTGTAAACAACAAGAAAATTATGTCATAAACTAGGCTGAAGAAGTATCACCAAGGGCAAAGTTTGACCCACTCTGTAGCTGTAACTACACTACAGCCATAGAACAAGTAGCTACTCCAGCAAAAAAGCTAAACTGTGTTCAGAACTCCCACAGCTTCCAATGTCTTAAATATACACACATATACCCCTTCTTTTGTCTACTTTCACCACTTTTTTCCTTTGCATTTGTTTTCTCCCTTTGTCTTATTCTTGGAAGAGAAATTGAGTCCTTTAAGATAAAACACTCAATTAAGCTAGAGAACAGAATCATGTTTCATTTCATCAGTACAAGACACCTAAACGAGGAGCCTCAAAGCCAGAGTGAGATTGTTTTCAGCTCTGGACAAAACTCACAACCACCAGAGATGGTCACTGTCCACAAGCCAGTGTCTGCTATAAATAATTTAGCACAGGAGAAAAAAAAGTGTGAATTGAAACACAATCAACATATGCAGCCCTTTATAGAACGAGCACCAGCACACTTGTAAGCAACTGGGTAGGGAAAGGAGGAAAAATAACATATGAGGAGCATGTATATGGCAGAAGTAGAAGTGCAGTGACCTGACATTGCAGTTACAGGCTGAGATGCTTCACTTATTTGTAATTATGCTGATTCTAGGTCTCCAAGATTAGACTAGGAGAAAGAAAAAAAAAATTGAACATCATCTGTTTGGCAACATCTTCCTGTTAAATCAAAGAGATTTGCCCTTGAAGTTCTTAATTAAAAACAAACAAACAAACAAACAACAAACAAAAAGAAAAAAAAATAAAAAAATAAAAAAACAGTAGTAACCTGAATACCTTTGATTTACATGACACTACCTCTGAGTCCTTAGCATTATACCAGAAGAAAGTTGGGTTGAAAAGACAAAGCTATTTTTACTTGAGACAGAGGAGCGGCTGTAGAATTAAGATGGAATGGTAGTCATTGGTATTTGTCAAGTCCACAGGGCAGCACTTTGTTTTTTCCTGTCTTAAGGGCTTTGTTCTGCATCACAGCTATTTCTCCGCTTTAGGGACTGGTGTTTTCAGAGGCAATTTCTGTGCACAGACACGTGCAGGGACACTGTAAATAGACGTGGATGTGATTGCTTGTTGTATGTGACATTGTCTGGTAGCATTTGCCTAAATTAGAAATAACAGGCATCCTTCCTGTTTTCCCATTGATCATGCCTTTGTGTATTGTATTTGATGTACATTGGTTGGCTGGTACAAACCTTGCAGCTGCTCACTGTGTCCTTCACACTACTTGATCTTGGTTAGGATTTGGTTGAACTGGTTAATGAAGCTGAAGTCAACAGATAGATCCTAAAAACAGATAGATCCTAGAAGCTAAAGCTTCCCTTGAAATCAAGCTAGCAAGGGAGATCAAAGATAACAAGAAAAGCTTCTACAAGTATGTTGGA
>JAOEGS010003277.1:95993-115220 GCA_025447755.1 Corythornis vintsioides
TACAGGGTGGGGGGGCAGGGGGGAAATGGCAATACACTGTGTCTGTCTGGTATCTTTTGAAAGTTCTTTTGAGAAAAAAAAAAAAAAGGCACAGGCACTAATTATTAAGGCCACTATTGAAGAGGCCATCTTTACTAATGAGACAGCCTGAAAACCGGAGATTGTCCCTTCTGATATATGTGCATCATCTGAAAGCCAGGGTTTTGGGGTTTTGTTTTTTGTTTGTTTGTTTGTTTTTTATCTCAGTATTAAGATTATTCTCAGAAATTATATTATGCTGAAACACAGGTCCAGTTAATATAAGCATCAACTACATACTGGGACCTTTTAATACTCGAACAAGAAACCACTGATATAAGGGTTGTGCTGATATTTAGTCATAACTACATAAATTTATTGGTTTTCTGCTGTAATCATTGGCTATGCAGTTACAAGAGACCAATAATAATAAGACACCAATTGTAAGCGATTAATGACAAAGATTTCTTTTGTTGTATATAAATGAAATAAAAGCCTCAGGCTATTTTTGCCAGCATGTTCATATGATATCAATTCCTGAAAATACATGAAAATTTAAAAAGAAACCAAAACAGCATATACATGAAGAAAAGATTTTCAAATCCTACGAAAAAAAAATTACATCAAGAAATATGCTTGGTTTCTACCTAAGAAAATGGATTTAACATTGAGGTTATTGAGAGAATTCAGGTAAAAATGTTGTTGTTGTCTTGATGCAAGTCTAGAGAGCATTTATTTTGCAGTGAGTAACCTGCTTAGAATATTACAATTCAATGGCAATATTTTCTGAGTGACCAATATTTGGTGAGACCTTGTTTTCCCGTTCTTTCAGACTGTGCCTTTACATAGAGTGGTGACAGCCAATCCAGCTGATTTTATAAGCTATTCTACTGCATGTAAAGGCTTCACTCTGAATTTACACCATCACAGCGAGATGCAGAATTTAATCAATTTATCTTTTCAACAACATATAATTAAGGGTGACAGACATGTTTACCCTAGAAAACCCTTCTGTACTGTAAGAAAGGTAGTAAAAATAATTATACTCATTAAAATCCACAAGGCCTTTTTACCGTGTCCTAAAATCTTGTGCTGACCTTTTTCTGGATTGCCCAGATACACAACAGATTTTCTAAAGGATTTCTGATCTTCAGATAAGTTTAGACTGGTGACTGAACCAAAAAGCTTTTTTTTTTTTTTTTCCTGGCTAAAGTCTCTCAAGTCTCAGTGTTAGGCCAACAAGCATATATTTTCCTTAGGATTCTGGATGGAAATGCCACTACATTGCTCTTTGCATGGGAAGCTGATTTTTTTCTTGCGTCTTTTTGTGGAATAGTCAAATTTCCTGTTATCCCTTGAGCTATTCAAAAGAATGTAAGAACCAGCCCTGATCTGACGCCAAAATCAAAGTGATGCCATTGAAAGTGGCTACAGTGAACTTTCTTATTTTCATTTCTTCTATACTAACTATATTTGGTTAGCAACATAATTTCTGAAATGCTGTGAAGAAGGTTATGAGGTCTAACCAAATTTGGATTAGATTTCCCATCAGCCCTTATATAAGCATATAATCTTTCCATGAATACTGCTGGCTAATTTAAATTAAAGCTAAAATAAATTAAAGCAAAGGCGTGAAAACTCCCAAATTTTAATTATGAGACCCTATTTTTTCGTTACATGGGTCATAAAATTACAATTTTGAAATCTGTACCATTGATACAAAATCCCTTAATGCTTCATATTGCTTCACTAGGGTGACAATGCAAAGTGTCATTGTGACATTTGGGTGACAATCAGACAATGCTGGATCTTTTCCTCAACAACAAGGAGGGTCTGGTTGAAGCGGTGAAAGTTGAAGGCAGCCTTGGTCTTAGTGATCACAAGATGGTGGAGTTCAAGATCTTGTCTGGCAGGAACAGGATATCAAGCAGGACTACAACCCTCGATTTCAGGAGGGCCAGCTTTGGCCTTTTCAAGCAATTACTGGGTGAAATCTCATGGGACAGGGGACTAGAGGGCAGAGGGACCCAAGATAGTTGGTTAACATTTAAGAACCTCTTCTTCCAAGCTCAAGGTCAGTGCATCCCAGCAAGCAGGAAATCAAGAAAGGGATCCAGGAGACCTGCTTGGTTAAGTAAGGAACTGCTAAGCAAACTTAATTGGAAGAAGAGAGTCTACAGATCATGGAAGGAAGGCCTGGTCACCTGGGAGGAGTACAGGACTGTTGTCAGAGAATGTAGGGAGGTAACTGGGAAGGCTAAGGCCTCATTGGAACTCAACCTGGAAAGGGGGGTCAAAGATAACATAAAGGATTTCTTCAAATCTATTGCAGGAAAAGCTAAGGTTAGAGGCCATGTAGGCCCTATGCTGAATGAGGTGGGTGCCCTGGTGACAGAGGACACAAAGAACACAGAGTTACTAAATATCTTCTTTGCCTCTCTCTATAATGCTGGAGACTGTCTTCAGGAGCACCTGAGACCTGAGGCACGAGAGGATAGCATGAAAAAGGAGGTGTCCCTGGTTGATGAGGACTGAGTTAAAGAACAGTTGAGTAATCTGGACATCCGTTAGTCCATGGGTCCTGATGGTATTCACCCATTGGTGCTGAGGGAACTGACACAGGTCATTGCCAGACCACTCTCCACCATCTTCATTAAGTCATGGAAGAGAGGAGAGGTGCCTGGGGACTGGAGGAGGGAAAACATCACTCTAATCTTCAAAAGGGGTAAGAAGGAAGACCCAGCAAACTATAGATCAGTCAGCTTCACCTCCATCCCCAGAAAGGTAATAGAGTAACTTATCCTCGGTGTTATCCTTAGGCATATCATGGACAAGGGGACCATTAGGAGCAGTCAACATTGTTTTACCAAGAGGAGGTCATTTTTGACCAACCTAATAGCCTTTTATGAGGACGTAACCAGGTGGATAGGTGATGATAGAGCAGTGGATGTGGTTTATCTTGACTTCAGTAAAGGATTTGACACTGTCTGCCACAGCATCCTTCTAGCTAAACTGAGGCAGTGTGGTCTGGATAACCAGGTAGTGGGGTGGATTGGGAAGTGGTTGAAGGAAAGAAGCCAGAGAGTTGTGGTCAATGCAACAGTGCTCTCTTTCCATCCTCCTCTTTCCAAAAAGATGGCTCTTCTAGAACCTGATTTGCCCCACATTATCTTGCAGTCATCTTATGACTGCTTGGGAAGACAGTAGATAATGCAAGTTTGTAAAATTATGTGCTTGCTACCTTGCTAGCAAGCAGGGACAACAAAAGTGTATTTGAACTGGGAAACTCCAAGTGGAGTAACAGCACTGAGAGCATGCACAGAGTGTCCACCCTCACTTTGAACTTCAAGAGTTGTTGACTTCATGAATGAAGACTGAAAATTTAATCTCGTCTGTCCCATCCTGATGCTTGTGGTTTCTTGAAAGAATTTTTACTTCAAGCTTATAGGAAAATTGACTGTATTGACTATATCATCCTTCCCTGTCTAGCCCATTAGTAAGCTAAGTGAAGGACTAGAATGCCTTCTATGGGGAGAAAAAGGTAAAAAAGCTTTCTTTCTATGAGCTGTTATCACCAGTATTGCTGAAGAGAATGTGTATCTACCTGTTTGGTAGAGAAAAAGACGCATCTTGATCTTGCCTCAATAGTATCTAGTGCTACGAATCATCCAGTGTAAATTATCATGAAAAAAAAAAAACCCAAATTTATTCAGGACAAGTGACCTAATTATAAATGAAGGAAAGGTTAACAGATTGTACTCCAGTATGCATTCAAAATCCTGTTGAGTTGCTGATGGCATTAAAGGACCTATTTATTGGAGCCACAAGTGAATGCCATAGATTCCTAGGAGAAATGTGGAAACCTTATCAGTTCTTCTCTCTTTAAATTAAATTGTGGGGAAGGAGGAAGCAGGAACCATCAAGGGAGCAATGTGAAAGAATAGACCCTGAGCAAGTGTGATATTTTCACTCTTTCACATAACATCTGGACTCCAGATATCCATTGGTACATGCGAGTCACTGCAGATGCAATTGAAGAACATAGCAAGCATGCATTGCTTGATCTGGGTAATTTTGGCAAGGGGATGTAGCAGAGCCCAAAGCTGTAATGATTTACTGAGAATTCATTTTCAGTCACAACTAGTTTCATTTTAAGTCAGTAAGAATTTTCTTTAAGTTTATTAGGTTTACCCAATGATCCAGAGAAATTTACATTTCTGCAGGTATTTGTGCACTCAAATTAAGTCAATATTTCTTCCTTCCTGTGAGAAAATGTGACCCATGTGTGTGTCATTCTAGAAATATCAGAAAGAGGAAGAGTCATCAATTTGTCCCTGAAAGACTGCATTCTCACTGGGATCCTTACCTTCCTGGGATGATTATCAGAATAGGATTTAGCAACTCCTATTAATATTTGCAACTAAGGTATTTCAGGAGAAATCTTTTTTTTTCTTTTTTTTTTTTTTTTTTTTTTTTTTTTTGTCATGAAGGAGGGAAAAAATATATATTCAAATGCAAAGGAGTGAATTAATGTCAGCAACAAAATATAATCTTCTGGATAATCTGAAGATGGCTTCTATGAACACTGTATTTATGATCTTCCATATTTTTTGATAGACAGCAACTTCTCATCTTAAAAAAAAAACATACAACAACAACAAAAAACACAAACAAAAAAACCCCTTCATTTCCTCTAAAAAACAAATGTGAGTGACTACCTGAGAAATACAGTTGCCAAACAAGTAGATCCTCAGTTGAGTAAGATCTCTCTATTCTTTCTGTTTCTTTTATGGCATCCTTCTCAACATTTGGAGTTGTGCTTCATGAGCTCGAGCTTGGTATAGAGGTCTTATCCTAAGACCTGAACGTGTTTCATTAAGTTTGTCTATACTGAATGGTTTCCATTTGTGGTGTGATTTGATTGGGCAACAGAGAAGATCCTACACTGTTCACTGAAAATATCAGTCTGACATTACCTTTTGCTGTGTGAGGCATCTTCTTGAGCTTTTGGAGAAACGGGCCTTGCACTCATTTTTCATGGGACCACATGTTTCTTCGCCTGCTTATTTAAACTCGTTTCAGCCTGCTGCCATCTGGCCTACAGTGTGTAACGGGAACTAACATGATAAAGCAAAAGCAACTGCAGACATCATACTAACAAGCACAGCTCCTCGCATTTCATGAACACATGAAACTTCCAGTAGAATTTTTCCAGATTAGTATCCATCATCTGAGGTGAAGCAACAAAAAGGGGGTTTTTTGAATGTGCTGTTTCACTGCTACCATTAAAATGTGTGGTTCCTGAAGTAAAGTGTTGCCTGCTTGTTTATTAAGTAGAGGATTTTGATGCACCATGTATTAATGTCTAATAGGTAACTAATGACAACTAATGTATTATGCATATAACTGGTCTGTACTGTGCTGTGACATTTATTTCACAGTAATTTGAGGTAGACCACAAACCTGTTGCAGTATTCTTAGCAATCCTGAAGCAAAGGAGATACTTAAGAGATCACTTCCCCATAGAGCTTTCTAGTCCAAGTTGTTGTTCATTTGTCCAAGTTGTCTTTTTCTGAAGTCCAACAGAAAAAAAAAAAGGAAAGAAAAAAAAAAATAAAGAATACATAATCCCTTGCAGCTCTAATCTCAAATGCAGCCACTTAGAAACCTATCCACCCCTGTTCCTACTGCTTCTATTTTATACAAAATACCATCAATTAGCAGGTATGCACAAACCCCAGTACGGCTGCTGGCAAAAGTACAGGACTTGCTGCAGCTATAAAAGCAGCCTAGACAAATTCACCTCATATAGGGACCTATGCAAACACTTCTAGCACTAGACTAACATGGGGCCCAGAGGCAAGAGAGGCTTAATTTACTAAAGTACAAGACAACCTTCTGCATCAATATTTGCAGTTGAAAAAATAGAGTCACTTGAGTGTTTAAGGTACATCAACCAATGTTGTATTTCCACTGTCATTGGTATCTAGAACAGTAGTTGCCTGCTGCTCACAGTGTATTATTCTGCAAGGCGCTGTAATTTTTGACCTGAGGCTGACTACTTCATGCACAAAGATGGACAAAGACCCTCTTGGTTATCTCATGGGCTGACTGAAGAAATTACATCCTAGAGACCTTATAAATGTTGCAACCATGTCCATTTCAGTGGGTGAGATTAGATGTGTGAGTGTACAAAGAATAAATTTATGAAAGGGAGGACTGCACAAATTATTTGCCAGGGATAGCAGAGGATGCATATTTCTCATATCATCTCGTTTTTGGGGTGATCATCTGGAGCCAGATGTCCTTGTAACATCTGGATAGATCTTTGCAGACAAGTAACTCTGAAGCCTTCTCTGCCTGCAGCATGGAAAAGGCATGTGTCTTATCAGCTGGAGGGGTTTTCAGATAAGGTGGTGGAGGGAAATGCAAACAGCATGCCTTCCCACAGACTCTCAGTCAGCCTCCACAGCCTCATTCCTCTCATCACTCTTTCAAGTCTCTTGGGCCACTGTACAGTGCAGACCTATCTGCTGCTTAACAAACTCAAGCTGTGGTTTTCAGGCTGATAAATAATTATGCTAATTAACAGGTTGGAGGAAAATGTGATGTTATTTCTGTGGAATGTTCTGAGAGGCTGGAAACACTTAACTGCAAAAACGACATGTGGTGGAATAACCAATAATTTGCTTAAGAAACCCACATCTGGTATGCCTGCTAGAAACAGGGGTTAATAGTCTGTCAGGGGCAGGCAGTGGCAGTGAGTAGCCCTAGGATAAACAAAAAAAGCCTTAACGGCAGGAAATGGTCTTGTTCTCCTAGCATAAGCATTTACATTGGCTGCTAACCAGCAAGAGATGTAAAAAGAGTTGTTTAGTTTACACTTGTAAAAAAATAGAGATGGAAACAAACAGTCTTTTGCATTTCATGTATCTGTGAAAAGGAATAAAAGCCACTGAATGTAGCTAAAAATGGTAATAATATCTATGCTCCACACTCAGAAACTGTAGACTTGGCAAAAGGTTCTATTCATAAAAAGGGAGAAGGATTACTTAATTTATTTTTGTATTATTTAAATAACTGTCAGATAATTACATGCATGACTTTAAGTGACTGCTCATGCAGAAAAAGAGGAGGGGGAACATAAATGGGGAAACTTGGTTAATTGATTCAGGTTGACATCTTGATTATTTATTTTTTAAAAATTTTTATTAAAGAGTTGACCCTAATTTTTGTCCAAAGGTCCAAATACCACTTGTGATAAAAAGGAAGACATTCCCATTTGACACAATAGTAGTCAGGAAAGGATCTGGACCACAACGCTAGGAACCCACCCTTGCATTGGTATGGGATTGCTGTAGCACTTACAGGCACAAAAGAGAAAGCCACATTTTAAGATGGTCTGAAATGTAAATAAATGTAAATAATATTTGTCAAGATTCAGATGAAGCACTCTGTGTGTGGCAAGCTAAATCTGTATTTATAGGAGTTAAAGAAACACACAATATGCTCTGGATATGCTAAAGACCATGAGTAAATACAGTGTTGGTTCCTAATTTTGTTTAAAACAAACTGGAAATGTTCTATCTGTAGTTGGTGGTTTTTTTGATGAAGTGGTGCAGTCCTTGCAAAGACTGCTGTTACATCTGAGTTGAATTTTTTCCACAAGAAAACATTATACTTCGGCAGACGTTGGCAGCTTTCTGTTGCTTGCTGGACTACTGGACGTGGCAAGCTGAATTTTCTTTCACAGTCACTCTCAAAGATGTATATTATACCTCTTCAAAATAAAGAGTTGTGGTCTTTTTTCAGCCCTGAGAAATACAGTACGTGAACATTACCACTTTCACTACATTAGTACATGTTACTGCCTTGCAAATGACAGTCTTTCACAGCCTCACATTTTAGTGTCATGTATCATTTCATAAGGTCATCATGTTTTTTCTAGTGTTCTAGCACACAGCACCAAGGTGGCATTGCAGCTTGGAAAGCTTTCTCTTGGCAGCAAGATCCCCAGGCCACATGTTGATATCTGAGGGAGGAAGGAACAGCAATAAAATTACTGAAATGTCTCATTTACCTGCAAAAACAACTAGTAGTGCCGAGCTTGTGTGGATACAGGTATCACTACCCATCCTCTATTCTGGGATGTGTTCTTGTCTGAGGCTGCAGCCTCCCATGTGAAAGTTGAATAAGTTCTGGTGCTTTCCGATGTTTTCTGTGAGCATCCAAGGCACACTGCTGCCAGAAGAGTCTGTCCTCTAACACTGCTTCCCTACAAAACAGCAGATCAGAGGAAATTGCTTATAGAAAACAAAAAATGCCAGGAAGAAGCCATCTCAGACAGTAGTGCTTCCACATTCTCCACCTGCTGTGCTGGTAATGTGTTGTGATTACACAGCTCTCGCATGCAATACTTACCCATGGGTCCACATATACTTGGGCTGTGTTTTAGATTGTCACATTAATAGCACAAGGCTGGAATAACTGCAGCCTTCCAGGAACAGAACCAGAGATGGAAACCACAAAACCTGTGATTTTTTGTTCCTCTGTGTTCTGGTTCACTCATGTAGATAGAAGTGAGGTAGTCCATTTGTAAGAAAAAGACTAGGTCTTATTCGTGAATATCTCTAAATGTAAGAACTCCAATAAAGATAGAGCAGTTAACATGGAATTTCTGTTCAAGTAGCAAGTGAAAAAAAGATAATTAGTTTTAGAAATGATGATATTATTTGAATTCTTAGAACTTCAATAAGCTTTTTCTTATTTTGAATTCTGCTTGAGCTGCATATACCTTTTTGCAATATTCTTAGTCCAAGCACATCTATCATCCTTTTGCTTCTAAGAAAAATTCTGTGTGATGAAGAGTGCAGGAAAATATATGTAAAATAAATATTAGTATTGCAGCAAAGATCAATCATTAAAAATTGTAAATCTAGTTGTATATTTTTTCAATGAAATCATTACTCAAGGAATACAACTATTCACAACAGAAAAAAAAAATAATTCATCAAATATCCATAACTGTCTGGTTTTCATAGTACTTCCATTGACAAGGCAAAATGGTGTCATTTGTGAGAGATTTGCATAATTTCATATAGCTTTTGCTTAACTTGGATGAAGTTTGACTGGACTGATCTGTAAAACTACAAAGAATCTTCTGCAAGCAACTCCAGTGCTTGCAAACAGCAAACAAGAACTGTCTTCGTGTTCCATTGAAGTGCTTTGAGCTTCTTCCTTTTGAGAGAAGACCCCAGGGACACTCCTAGAAAGGCAAGGGCAGCCTTTCTTTTCTCCTGCAAACCACACATGGGGATGTTTTATGTAGGCTGTCATGCAGCAAAAGCTGCAAGCAGTAAGAAAGGACTCATCACCAGACCTCAACACTCTCAAATCTTGTCCATTGTCTAGCAAGACCCCAGCATTGGACTTCTCACCGCATCTTTTCCCTAGGGGAAAGCTAAGTTTCAATGTAGGAGCAGTTATCTAGGTTTGGGATATAAACTGAAGTGTTATGAATGTTTTCCCTCCCTCTGAAAATTACCTGGACTGTAACTAATAACTGGATATAGCTCTAAACTTAGTTTGTTCATATCTAATCTAGTTTATCCAAACCTATGCAGATAAATAAATAAATATTTCACAAAAACCTTAAGCAAACAAACAACAAAACCCCCCACCTTTTTGCTAGGCTCTAAATATCTCCTTTCATAATTAATTTATGAATATTAATTTATGAATAGGTTTTGCATAAAGAGAAAGTTCATAAGCTTCCAATGCATTACTGAATCAAACTTGTACTTGACAATTCACTGTGATGGAGCATGTGATGAAACTGATAAAAATATCCTTTATTTCATCTCTTTGGAAAGGTCTTTCCCTCAGGAATAGAATTTCTGTGTTTGAAAGAAAAGTAGCAGGATTATAGCAACATTATAGGGGTAGACAAGGGAAGCTGTTCAAAGAGAAAACATATTTTTTTCTAGCAGATGATGTGGGAAGTAACCAAACAGTTGGCTTTGGACTGCATTTTCCTGATATAGGCCCCACCTTACAGAAGATATTGTTTTCAGCTGGGTAATATGAGGTCAAACAGTGTTCCAATCCTAAATAAATAGCCAAATATTAGCATTTGGGGTGTATTTTGTCTGCATTAATATCCAGTCTATTTAAATGGTCTAGGCATGCTTTTGGCCTTAAGAACTTCCTGTGATAATCAGCACCAGAACTGAATTATGCATTGCTGTCAAAAGATATTTCTATAACGAATATCATTTCACTGGTTTGTTTTAAGATCATTAAATGTTCTTTTATTCCTAATATCCTTGAACTGTATTTACATATCTCATAAAAGTATAAAGGAAAATGTATTTGTGGAAGGATGAAGTCTGAGTCATGGTATGAACAAAAAGCTAATCACAAAAGTAATTATTCAATCTGGAACAAAATGCCAGTGTATACCTGAATAAATGTAGTAAAGCACAAAAATATTTGCATGGGAATATCACTGGGAAGCTTCTTGACCACACTTTTCATATCAAGTCATTTCATTGCTTGTCAACATCTGCATGCACGTGAAACAGGCAACTGTATTTGTTTTACATGCATATCTAAGAGTACCATTTAAATCTGAAAGTTTATTGTTCAAAGGAGCAAAATGTCCTATGCCTATGGTTTTTCACAGTAAGCACTCTCACTTGTAATCAGAGTAAGTGAATGTTGTGTTTCCGAATAAATAACCTCTGTGTGTAGACAAATATTCCCGATGATCATTTAAATAATAGCATTTAACTAATTTAACAAATAGTGTGATGATTTAATATTTGCAATACACCAAGTTTGTGAATTCCAGTGAGAACTGGAGCCTGAATGCACTACAGCTTTATGTGGAAGCCACAAGGCTGATATGCGGGCTGCTCCATTACACTAAACATTGAGCTTTCTCAGTATTAATTACTGTGGGAAAGCAATTTGAGTAGCTCCCATCCTTTTGCTCCTTTTGAAGCTTAACATTAAAAGAGATACTCCCCACACACAATTACTATTGACATCAACAGGAATGACACATGCACCTAACAAGTGAAACCAGACACCATTCCTTACATTTGCAGCTTAGGTGTTGTGCAATTCCACCTCCTTGTTAAACTGTATTTTAAAATGCCTAATAGTTTTAATAACCCATTTTCAAAAAGTTTATTTTCATTAATATTGGGTTATGGCATACAACACCTTCTAATCTGGACATTTAAAACTCTGTTATATTTCATGCATATTGAAGGTTACTGGTGAAACAGGACCAAGAGAAGTAATAATTTAATTTTAATTAAAATACTGATAGCAACATTAAGCATATTCTGTTAAAGTTTATGACCCAAATTTCCATTTATATTTTTAAATCCACCAGGCATATTCTGAAGTGGACATTTTTTGGGGGAAATTAACAGGAATATTAAGAAGCTCATGTTGAAATCAGAAAGTATCCCCCAACATGTTTAGATTGGAAAACGAGTCACTACACTGACCACTGGCCCCAAACATCCCACCTAAGTTTTGGCACATCTGGGCAGATCAGAGAACTCTGACACTGCAGCATGACCTCATCCAGAAAGAACTTTATGGGTTAAGAGATGTTCAGTGCCTTACTATCCCACTCTGCCCTTTGTGTACTGTGACCCCTAACAGCTTTGACCAGGTGTTGGCAACAACAATACTGTGGCCATGTCTTCTTGAAAATGGTCTGAAACTCTTGAAATGGTATAAAAACCCTTGCTATTATTCAGAACCAGACCTGGGATGTCAGTAAGATCTTTTCTCTATGATGAGCTCCCCAGGTGGTGGATCCCAAAGCCAGAGGGGTATGCTGTTACACCTGCAAGGGCTGCTTTCTTTCTTGGCCATCTGCTTTTACCTGTACTGCCATGACATTATTGAAATGGCAATAAAGTTTTGAACACAATAAGGAATGCATTTAATTTTGTTTTTCCCCTGAAACTCCAAAACCCATGAAAAATGGAGGGAGCAAGAAGGAAGTAAAACCCTGCCCAGAGCTAATCTTTTTGTTAGCCCCTGAAGCTCAGAGTAAGAGCAGCTGTTGAAAAGTGCAACTGTCTTTTCCATACATTATTAAATGTAGTAAAATATCAAGTCCTATCATCAAGGGGTCAGTTAAATGTAATTTCTTTCCGCTCTGCATATATGCACAGAGGGAGCTTAAGTCCTCTTTCTCATCTGGTTTCTTCATCCTTAAAAGAAACAAAAGCACGCTGTACAGTATTTTCTAATTTGATAGTATCTTTATGGGATTTTAATATCCTCCTCCTTTCCAGCTAAAAGCCAGACCAGCAACAACTGCAGCTACAGTTATGAGCTGCAGCTGTTTGGGGCCTTAAAGGTCTATCTACAGCCTGGAAATTTCCAGTCAGTGCGAACACAGGGCAGGCTCCATCACCTTTAGTGAAAATTCAAACTTCTTTAGGGAAAAACTGGCTGCCACCAGCAAGTTGCTGGCAAAATTAAACGTGTTTAAGCAGGCAGGCTAACAATGAAGGCGGTAGGGGACAGCCAGCTGCTGAAGTGGAGAAGGGCTTCTAGCACAATTAATCACAGAAACTTTGTTGTCAGCCAGGGAAAATCTCATCTGGATAAACTGCCCCAAATGACAATTTTAAAGGTTGGTGAGGCGCAGGATGCACATGATGAGCATGGAGGATTTGAGTAGCTCCTCTATTGAGCAGAGCTATTTATCCATGAGGTCAGGAAGGGTTTGCAATAGAAAAATGACTTGGGAGAGTCAGAGTAGGTATTGAAAGATTTAGTCATTATCTTTTTTATACAGCTTATAATATACATAATATTTTCATAGAATTTACCTTACCATAGACCCACATTTCCTTGTTAAAAGTGTAATTTCTTTAAAAAATGACCCAAATAACAAACCCCAAGTTAACTGAATTATATGTTCTAGCCTCATTTTGTGATTCTTCCTCATTTCAGATGCCTGTCATCATCCTTGACATGACAACTATAACATCTTCAAATGTTCCCAAACCTGCACAGGAAAAGCAACCTAATTCCCAATTATTAAAAAGCAAACAAAAATACAAAACAAAACAAAAACAAAAACAAACAAACAAACAAAAAACTAACAAAACAAAATCCAGTTAAAAACATCTAATAACCTTCAAACTCACTTCTATCCTGAGGGTGTTTCTTTGTTTGGTAGGGTTTTTTTCCACTTGATGGAACTTCATCACCCTATACAGACCATACTCAATTCACCCAGCATGCTAACATGCTGTCAAGGAATTAGTGGCTGAGACTGGTACATTAAAACTTAGGGAAATACACAATGTTTAGCCACTTGCTCAGATGACTAAACTGTCCATGCTTGAGACTTAGACAACAACTACTGCCTCATTATCAGCAGTGCAATGCAGTACAATGCTGGTTGTGTCACAGCAGACATAGGTCCATCCTCCCTCACCTTGGTTTATTATATCTGTTCACATACTGTTCTGCTGAAGAATTTTAATTCCTGTCTTCTGATGATGGCTTTTATTACACAGTGGAATTAGATGAAAAAGGATTCAAGTAGCTCAACACACAAGGACCAATTTTCACAAAGGAATAACAACTAAAGAAGTAACAACACTTCTTTAAGCCTGATGCACTTTGTATAATCTGTACTCACAGCGCTAGCAGATAAATTTGTTGGCTTTATCCTAAATTTGGAAAATACAAATTAATTTTAATTCCATAACACCATTATGTGGTTGCTGTTAAAGTTGAAAGAAGGATTATGGGAGCAAAAACATGTCATTCTGCAAAACAAAGACGTCAGTCAATAATATTTTAACATTAAATCTCTGCTTATTCAATGTATTAGAGGTAATATCTTTGTCAAACAAGCTCTTTTTGCCTGAAGGTTCAGCATTAACACTCCTTTAAGTCTCTTTTAAACACAGGTAGCTTGGCACCGTCATTCACAATAGCTTTAATATTTTCTTGGCTTCATGTGACAAACTATGTCTTTGTTTCTGCCCTTAACCATTCTTTCATCAGCTGCTGCTGTGCACATTAGACAGAACATGTGAGAACAGACAAATGGACTGGAAAAGTGATTTGTGAAAATATGTTGAGACAGCCTCTGAACATCAAGGGCTTGTCTGTACCAGGCAAAAAGATGCATCAGAGAACCAGATGGTTTCAAATGCAATGCAATCCTTGCCCTACTTGTATGGTACACAAGCAAGCCTCAAAGCTGTTGTCAGAGATAAGCTGTACCAAAATGCTAGAGGGTACAGCTGCTGTTGCTACTCCCTTTATGTCCTTGTTCTTGTTCAGTTGCATTGGCTAAACTGGGACATAGTCCAAGCTAAGCAGACCTCTCTTATTTAGTCCCTTACTCGCTACCCTAAACTACTCTTTCACAGACACTTGATACCTCTCCCTCCACAGTTTCAAGTCCTTTTTTTTGCCTGTTTGTGTGTAGTCATTTCATGCAAGGAATCCAGCTCTCCCAGTCATTCAGCATCCTTTCCTCAACTTCCCCAGACTCCCTTGGTGGGTAGCAGAGAGATTTTGTGGCCTGGAGTCAAAAGGAAATAATCAACACTTATGAATCTGTTCCAATGGGAGTTCTCCCAACAAGATGTGACTGCAGGGGCCAACCTGGCTTAGAGCACAGCAGATGAATGAGATCTTAAAATGTGCACCTGGAATTTAAGGAAGGACTTGACAAAAGGCCTGTCCCCTGAATGTCTGGAGCAAGAGCTTAAAGCTCCGAGCAAGACATTGATTCATCCTTTATGTCCCTATCAAATTGTGATCAACTCTTCAGTTATATTACTATCACATCCTATTTTTTAGGAAAATACTTCACTGTGCAGGTCAGATGAGCACACGTACTGTTTTTCCAACCCTAGTTCAAATAGTATGTTGGCTTTTAAAACACTGAGAATCAAAAAAAACATGTGTGATGAACATATAGACATATTGCCTTGTTACAAACAAACAAAACTTTTGATTAGACTTTCTGATGCCACTTTCTTACATAAGTTTCATCTTTTTTGATTATGATTTTCTAGCAAATTCCAAATCATGTGAATTCTAGAATCATAAAATCATTTAGGTTGGAAAAGACCTTTAAGATCATCAAGCCCAACTTCAAACCTAACACTGCCGAGTCTACTACTGAACCATGTCCCTAAATGCCATATCTACACGTCCTTTAAATACGTTCAGGGATGGTGACTCAACCAATTCCCTAGGCAGTCTGATTCAGTGATTGAAATTAATTTTCTTTATCGCTCTCGTATAGTCATCCTTATCTTCTGCATAGTCTGAATGCCAGAACATGTCCTTTTTTGAAAGTAGGAATGTTACACAAGTAGCTTCAAAGTGCCAAGCCATAATTTCCATGTAGTCACCAAAATCAGTGGATTATACTAGAACATTTTTACTGTATTTCCAAAGGCCTCTAAAAAAAAATGCTTCAGGCTTAAGATATAACTCAATCTTCTGAGATCTTGAAATACTTAAACGTCTTACCTCAAAAATAAAAGCTTAAAGAACAACCAATTTAACAACTTAGAGCTAAGAAACCTTTAATTGGTCAATGATATTAAATCATCTGTCCTTATTTTTTCATTACTAAAATTATTTAAATAAAACAAGTTTAGCATATTGCTTTAGACATAAATATGTATGACCCTATACTTTTTGTTGATCAGCACCTAAAAACAGGATTACAAGCACATCCATAGATCAGACATGTAGGCTTCTATCAATCTGACATTCTATTAAGAAAAAGTATCAGAAGTGATTAACATCTAAAAACCTTTGCTTTGGCAAAAAAAGAAAAAATGTCTCTCCTTTAAACCATAACTATACCAGTTTATCTAGGCTCTTAACACTAGTAAACTAAGGATTATGTTATTTAGTTCAAAAACGTTTGTAAAAGCCTTATCTTAATAAGCAAAGTCACTGACACAGATATTGAAGTAACAGCATATGTCAACACAGCATAGTGAGACATATAATTTTGATTTATACCTTTGATTTCTGCATTGCTAGATAAAGTAGAACATTACAGGTAATTTTCCCATTTCTATTGCAAATGAAATCGTTTAACAGAGTTTATAAAATGTTTAAAATATTCCTTTCAATAACTGTTATCTATTATTGCTCATGCACAGTCTAGGAAGTTTATGAGAGTGTTTTTTGGAGTGAGAAAGTTATTTTTCTATTATGTATATATAAGTTCATAAGGGATAGAAAATAATGAATGGAATAATGAATTGTTTAATGGCTGACAAAACAGACTGGAGCAATTTCAGTCTAAGATTACCTTTCAGTTTTTTCTCTGGGTAGAAAAGAAAAATTATGTAAGCTAATGGTGAAAGGTAGATATTTAGAACAGAAACGTAAGGCATTTTAACTTATTCTCACATGACAACTAACAGATGCACCCATGGACTTTTCAACTTTTGTATTTCATCAACATGATGTCATTCAACGTATTATAATGTAGTATCTTCTCTTTGAAATACCAGTAAATAACCAACTAGTTAACAAAACCAGTAGATTATTGCATAAAAACAAACAAACAAAAAACAAACAAACCCTGTAATAATTACAAAAGCTAACATGTGCATATTAATTTCAGGGGAAATGTCAGGGTTTTTTAATAACTGAACATTTAAAAGGCGTATGAAACTAAGCCAGGGCAATTTCTAAGCTCCTTGCAATGCTAGTACCTCTCACTCCTTTCTCCAGCACTCTGTCCTTGGGGCTACATTTCTCTGGTGCTGTACATTGCAGCTGAGTTACACATCTTGCAGTGTACTGATGTCATTTTGCAAACTCAAAGAGGTGGAGCTCATGCCTCCAGGTATGCTCCAGAAACCTGTTACACACCATCTAATATGTCTCTGTATAGTATCCAGATTAAGGTAGCAGGAGGTACCTGGTTTCTCGCTGCGCCTCCTGGGGTGTGTGGATGATAGAGATTAAGAGGTGTGCATATGGGATGAAGAGATATCCCTAGAGCTGGTGCAATGGACTGATGAGGTGACGGTCCCTAACTCTGGCTCCAGTGCACTTACACACCATCTTAGGCACAACTGTGGAGTCATTGCATGGGATAGAAGGAGCACTGGCAGTTGCTGCAGGAACTTTGAGTGCACAAGGATGTTGAAGTTTGTGATGTGTTCAGTGGCTCTGGTCACTGTGTCGTAAGATACAATGATTTCTTGGTGTGTCACCAAACTGCAGCCTTCAAAACCTGCTGAGTATTTTTTTTTTTTTTTTCACTACTGCTGTCAAGAATGACTGTTCAGTGATGACATTCAAAAGGTGTATCCCAAGACCTCTGTCTGCTGGTAGAACTGCAAGAGAAATGTTTTGCTGTTTTTGATTTCAAGGACTACTGTTGTCTCATCAGGCAGCTCCACTGTGTATGTTTTGGGACTCTAGCTGCTATGGCAAATGTACTTCCTGTGATCACTGCTCTGATCGAGGGGGACAGCACAGACAGGGAAACACACATAGTTATATGAATCTTAGCAAGTGTTTTTAATGATGTGTGGATTTTAAATTGGTGTGATGACTTCACACTGTTTATGAATTAACTGAAAAGAAGCCACTCTTATTCAAATAGTAATTGTAAAATAAAACTATTTAGAAAATAATTCTACTTGGCTAGACATTTTTATCTGACACCGTTCTTTTAAACTGACTTCTTTTAGCTGACTCCCCTCTTTTGAACAAGCTCTAGGACAAAGTTGTTTCCCAAGAAGAAAGCCCTAATGAAAACAGAAAACATGTTACTATGACAGGAGAAAAGGAGGTCATCATAGTCCTGAAACTGGGGGTTATCACACAGCCCTTACATGCTTCTCAATCTCTACCCTGTCCCTGTGATGTTCCTGCCTACTGTCTACAGAGAACGGAAGAAATTAGTGGAAAAAATCACATACCTGTGGTCACATAAACACATAAACACTTTCACTCACAGTGGTGCTCTCATTATCTGGCCATCCGAGGCAGCTAGGGCTGAGACAGGAGAGATGTTATAGGATCCTGCCAGCCTAGTGCATTCACGGTCCACTCTGGCTGAGAATGACTTCCAGATGTTGGTGTGCTGCAAATGTGCCTCCAGCCCAGAGCCCGACCCCTTATTGATCACACTGGACAATACTGGCACCGAGTGGGGGAAAGCGGTGGTTCATCAAGCCCAGAGGGTTACAGTACACTACATTAGGGCAAGGGCAAGGACAATCTCTCTTGAGAACTTGCTTGTGGAAAATCTCTCCTGCAGGACAAAGGTTTCTTATAATTAAAAAATTAACCAAAACCAAACAAAACAAAACAAGCAAAACAAAGAACAAACAAAACAAAACAACAAAAATCTAAAACAAAAACACAACCCAACCTTGCCCAAAAGGACTACAAAAGTATGTATTATCTATTTTGAAGCTCTTACATGAGATCTTTCTTAAAGTGTCTTTCTGAAAAAAAAAAACCAACCTGCTATTGAAGGGTTAATTGTGAAAGATATAAAATTATGCATCTTTTTGTGTTGTTTTGTTTCTTTATGTTAGTCCAACTGACAGAGATATAACAATCTGCATAGACACAGATTTTTATTTTAAATTACATAATTCAGGTTACCTTAACTGCATGTCAAAGATTATCTGAAGTAATGCTGAAAAGATCAGGTTCTGATTTGACTGTCACCAAACAACTGTTTCCATATGTGGACAAGCTCTGTTAAAAATTATGTACGATTTTGGTAGAAGTTATGTTCTTGACATTTTTTTATTTCTTTGGGGGGGAACAACTTTTTAATAAATCTAGAAAAAGACTGGAATGATTTTTCTATAAGAAAGATTTCTTTCTTTCACTGGTAGTTCAGTGAAAGTTTCTGCCTACTAAAGGAAATAATTGATTCCTCTAGTAAAGATATTCTTGCACCCTTTAAGATTTTAAGTACATCTTATGCAACTGAATCTAGTAATTTATTTCCTATTTATCTATTTTTTTCCTGCAAACCCAGAAATCTCTCATTTATATATATAAATAAACATCATACAGAATACTTCCTCTTTTTTTTTTTTCCTTACTACATAGACCTGCCATTTTTTTATGCAATAATACAAGTTACAAAGTGCTACAGATTCCCCCTTGAATTCACCCCCCCAGTGCGCT
>JAOEGS010003278.1:0-11177 GCA_025447755.1 Corythornis vintsioides
TTATTATATCACTACGCCATGAAAATGAAAAATAATTAAATACATTTATAAGATTTGGATAAATCCCTGCCAGATCCCAGAAATCCTGCTTCTGGAAGTGGGAAAACTGCCAGAACTAGGAAGCTTGTTGAAAAAAAAAAAAAAAAAAAGTTATTTTGTCTGGATTATTAATGCAACTAATGACTCCTGTGCTGCAAGGTGAATTGATGTTTGATTAATAGCTAAATATTACTGCAGCATGAGCAGGTTTAGGTAAGAAAGGGAAGATCTGTGGTGGAAAAAAAGCTCTGAGCAATAAAATCCTCATTTTGCTGTTTTCTACTATCCATCTTTGGCTTTCTAGCTCTTCATAAATAAAGAAATAAGAATAAAAATGAAGTTTTTCATATGAGGGGCCACAGCACCCCCCTCCCCCAGCCTTTTCCCACATCTGTAAACCCAACATCTATCAAAGCACCATGGAAATTAAATAGATTTCATTTGTTTTTACACCAATTTGAGACCAAAACAGACCCCATTCATTATGGAGTGATGATTTTGGTTTTTTATCCCAACATTTGGATTCCACAAACCAATCAGAAATGCTTTTTAACAGGAGATTGTGGATGGAGAACCATTACAGCACTTAAAAAAGCAACTATTAATGATTTAGTCCTTGGAAATCTTGATTTGAATTGGATTTATTGCAATTCCTGTTGATCATTGAATAGGATTCCCATGCAAACCCCGTGAGCTGATGAAAACAGGGAAGTTTTCCTTCAGCCCACACTTTTTTTTTTCCATAAAATCACCTTTTTTTTTTTTTGTGGAATACAGTTCCCATCAAACAGGAGTGGACTGGGAGTGTGTGCATGAGGTTGTAGCAAAAAAAGGTGGTTTACATTTTTCTTTCAGATTTTGGGGATTCCTAAGGAAAAAAAAAAAAAAAATAGAATGTGGTTTGTCACAAAATGAAGAAAAACTCCAGTTTTAGTTTTGCAGAATTAGTTTCATTACTCAAAGGTCTCTCATGAAAAATCAACCAATCACCAGTGAAACCAGAGCAGACCTGTTGGAAACATGAAAATCTGGGAATTCAAGAAAAAAAAAAAAAGGAATAAAGAATTGAATGTGTTGGCTGTTGCTTGGTCATGGCCAAGTCTGGATTCCTTGGCCATGGGAACTGCTCCAGGACTTGCAACTGCTCCATTTTCCTTGGTGCAGACCCACGACATTGTGGGAACACAGTGACTTTAGGGAAAAATTCCCTTTCCAGCCCCCCAGGACAGCAGGAGCCCCAGGTAACAGCACCAGAGCCTCTGTGGAGCTGGTTTGCTGGGAATTAGGTGCCCAGTGCTGGCCCACAGCACCCCTCTGAGAGTGGAAGGAGGAATCTCCAGCACCCACCCCAGCTTTCATTTCTTACCTAAGGAGGTGACTCCAGCTGAAATGAACTGAGCTCCCCAGTTCATTTCTGCCAGAGCAGGGAAGAAGCTGCTTCAGTGTCACACAAGAAGGAAAGCAATGAATAAAAAGTGTAGCCCCAGAACCCAAAGAGAGAAGAGATTCTCCTTTCAGGAGTTCCTGTGATGCCTCATGGGAAAGACATTTTCTGTCTTCACTGCCTGCTGGTGTCCACGGGATGGATTTCCCACCAGCAGCTCAAGGCAGCATCTTCCCTCTGATAAATCAGATTATTAATTAATCAAACATTGGTCAGCTTTGCCTCACAGTGTTAGTTCATCTCTATTAATCTCTTTGGTATTAGAAGGTCACTTCAATCAGAATTCTTAACTGGAAGGACTGGAAATCGTGAAGAAAATCAAAGCTTAAAACCAGTTTTGAGTAACTAGGTCTAGAATTTATTACTCCTGAGAGAACAAAGATACAAAATACATGTGAAAACTAACACAAAGGTTTCTACAAAGTAAAAAGTAGAAAGAGGGAAAGGGGAAAGCTCCAGCTCAGTGGTTACACAGGAATGGATGGCATGCATTCAAATATTGGCAATTCCAGAAGGGTTTGGGTTTTTTTAAGTGCAAATGGTTTGATTTTGTGGGGTTTTTTTTAAACAGTTCTCACTGAAAAAAATAATAAGCAAATGGCTATTTCTGTTGCACACTGGTTATTAGACACCAACACAAAGCCAGGCACATACACACCAACATGTCTGCAGCACAGCTTGTGGCTTTCTTATCCATAGGCACTGTTGACAAGGCTGTGGAATGCTCAGCTCCAGGAATTGAGTGATATAGAACAGTTCTCAACTACCATTCATAAAGGAATTGATTTGTCTTGTTTTTTTAAATACCAAGAGGCTGAAAGAATTTGCATTGCCATTTATAAGCATCCAACGACCAAAGGAGTATTTACAGATCATCAACCAATACAGATCAAGAACAGTATCAAATACTCTGTGTAAAAAGATAAATAATTAAAAGGTCTATTTCCACGTCACAAAGAAATGTGATCATACAAATTAGGGCACCATATGTCTGGGAAACATCAAAAATAAATGTAGCACATAGATATCTCTTATTTTACATGAAAATGTACAGTACAATGACTGTAAAATGTCATTTTCCCAACACCCATTGTCTTCCAACTCTTGTTTCTGGAAATAAAACTGGTAGTGAAGTCCAGGTTT
This sequence comes from Corythornis vintsioides, assembly GCA_025447755.1. Lineage (NCBI taxonomy): Eukaryota > Metazoa > Chordata > Aves > Coraciiformes > Alcedinidae > Corythornis > Corythornis vintsioides. The sequence continues at coordinate 2,627 of JAOEGS010003278.1, forward strand.
ATGAGGAAATTCCATAGCTAATATTGCTCTGTGATATTGCTAGACCATGAAACTGACACCCTAAAAATATTACAGATTTTCTTTAAAATGATCTAATAGAAATTGCTATTTCACACGTGAATATCCTGGGAGGGAAGATGCAACCTGGGTAGCAAATATAGGTTAAAAAACCAACCTAATGTGTTGATTTTGATTCACAAATATCCGATTTGCCAGAGAAATCTTTTTTTTTTTTCAAGTAAGGTTTATCCTTTCAGATTTGCATCACAAACAGCACTGCAATTTGCAACACATCATTAGGGTTCCTGCTGAAACAAAACATCCCAACCCTAATCATGTGTCTCGTGATGACAAATGGACCAGAACATCTGGAAGGCAGTGCTGCTGTGGAGCTAAAAATGGGGATACCCTGCTTTGGACACTAGGGTAAAGAAGGAGATAATTCTATATTTTAAAGGTTTGTCTGCACGTGTCCCTTTTTGGCCACATCCCAAACCCAAGCAGAAGGAGGAGGTGAACCTCCAGAAACACCACACTTAGCACAGACTAAGGCAATGAAATCTGTTGGCTTTTTTTTTTTGGTCAGCAAAAAAAAAAATTAAGGTGCGAGAGAGAGAATTTTCCTTTCTTGGTTGAGTGGGTGCCCAAAAACTGATGACCAGTGCCCAGGAAAAATCGTTTTTACAGCAAAGAAAAAGACTATTAAAATCTAGAAATACCTGAATTGGATCTTTGATATCCAGATTTTTCCTGATTACCTGCCAAAGGAGTTGGGGGTGGGTAGTTGGCCTCTGGGAGTTGGCTGCTGTCCGCCGGCGGCGTTGTGGGGGGAGGAGGGAGCAAAGTGCTGTTGGGGCTGCTGATATCTCCTTCAGCCACAAGAGTCAAGTCTGCCACGTTCTCATCATCTACCATCTGGATGCCTTCAGCCTGGAATTCCCTGGATTGCCTTTTCCACACCGTGGCAGTGCTCTCCTGGGCGTGTGGGATGGGAGACAAGGCAGTGCTAAAAGGAAGGCTGAAAGTCTTCTGCCCGTGGAGTGCTGCCAAAGCAGCTTTCTGTTTGCTTTCTGAGGAACCCATTTTCTTCACTGAATGTTCAGGCAGGTTTGGGATGGGTTCCTGTTTTCCACTCGGTGATGTCCAGCCATCCCTGCCATCAGTTTTGGGAACTCTCTTGGGGAGGCCTTTAGGGCCTGTGGGAGTTGAGGAGGATGGGTCTGGTCCAGTGGGAGGTAAACGAAGAAAGTCAGGAAGAATAAGGTCTTCTTTCCTTAGCAGCCCACGTTGGTCATCTGCTCTGTTACTTTGAGCTTTGGATATGAGTTCAAAAAACTCTAGTGGGGGAAAAACCCAAAATTGACAAAGTTTTTGTCAGAAAGTGCAATGTCAGGAAAACCAATATTTTTTTTCAGCACATTTATTTTTTTTTTTTCCATGGTCTTCAAATCTCTCAATGCTGCCTTGAAAGAAGATCCCACCTCAATGAGGAACTCCTTCAACTGCAGCAATTAGCATCACTACAATGAAGACCAGCAGGACTGCTATGGTCAAGAGGGTTGCAGTTGGGGGAACAGCTGCAAGTCACTGAGCCCTGCACACATCATCTATTTGAGATGCACTTCATCTCTGGACACACACACAAAGGGTTGTTGAATCATTTACACAAAACAAGGCTCTGCTCTAATGACAATGGGTGCACATTTCTATATTCTCTATATTTTTTTCACCCAAAAACTCCCAAGCAGCCATGCCAGCTGAAAGCTCAGAGAGTGAAGGTGTTGCAACCTTGTTCTATTGATTTGCTCTCAGTTTCATGATCACAGTTTAACTACATGGTGCAGTTGGAATCCAGAATGTTCTAATCACAGGGTATGATCAGAGGATGATTTCAGTAACCCCAGTGTAATTAGTGCTGCAATTAAGTCAATAAGCATCAAAGAAGCCACTACCACAAGTCACAGGGCAGCTTCTTTACAGAGTTGCTAAGAGAATTAGAAGTTCTTTTCTGATCATGCCCCTAATGATGTCCAATGGTTTCATCTGCTTCTAGAGATAAATAATATTCATATAAATAATCATCACCACTGTTCTAGAAAGTCTCAAAACTTGGCAACAAGAAACTCACCAAGCCAAGAATTACACCACTCCTCCAAAAAAAAAGCAGCGTGGCAACAATAAAGCAGCTCTTTGGTACAAAATATATACATACAAAAATATTTCATTCTCTGCATGGCCTCATTTTGTCAAGAAGAGAGCACTGAAACTACAGGATAGTCAAGATTTTTTCAAAAGGCCATCTCCATCAAATTCCAATTAATTTAGGTTTTTTTTTTTTCAGCAAGCTTATAAATAGTTTGAAGCAAAAGCCATTAAAAAAATCAAGCACATTAGGATCACTTGCAGCTCAGCAAGAAGATGAAGCCATACCCTTGCACTTGTATGACTTTATTCCTAAATCCTCACATTTGGCAGGCTGTGCAATTGGGATTTGTTGAACATGCTTTGGGAAATGCCAGCAAATCTGAAGGTAGCCAAGGTGGAAGCTTCCAAGTGCTTCTTATTGCCAAAGTTTTGCAAAATGGCAGTGTGCATATGAAAACATGCAAACATTTCTGTGGTATACAAAAGTGTTCCTTGGAAAATGCAAACTTCATAGAACAGTTTTGGTTTGTTTTTTTGTTTTTTTTTCATTAAAAAAAATAGCCAGTCTACAACATTTGGTATGGATTTTCCAAACTTGGACAAATGTCACAAAATTCAAAATAAAATGGGAAAGCCTCGAATTCTGAAGTTGTCAAATTAGGTTAATGTTTTACTCAGCCCTAGGAAGGAAAATGAAAATATTAAAAGATGGAAAACAAGTAGAACAAAATAGTAAGCAACAGAAAATAACTGTAAAATGCAGTGAGCTTTTGTAATCCAACTTCTACTAACGAGCATCTTTCTAATCATGGCTTCAGCCTCAGCATCTTCCACTCCAGTCAGTGGACATTCATTCACAGATTGGATATGAATATGCAACATCAGCAGGAGATTTTAATCTGTGCAGAAAATCTGGCCCTTTCTTTTTCCACTTGGGAAAACAGGGAGGAGATGCAGGGCTGACAAGGCAGGGATTGCTGCAGTTAGAAGGTGGATGTCAAATTACTAGTGGTACATTGATTGTTTTTATTCCTCTTTCTCCCATGGACATCATTCTATAAGAAAACAAGTTTTCTTAGCAGTTCTTTTCCAGTCATATCACCCAAACTCTAGATGTAATTAAAGGTAAAAACAGGACTCAAAATATACAGAATTACCAATAAACTTAATCTCTACTCCTACCCCACATTACAGAGCAGCTACTCAATGTAAACTAAGCTTTTACTCTTAGGTTTTTTTTTTACTCTTGCACACCACAGCTCCTCCAAAGTCTTGAGGTTGTGCTGTTGGAAATCCTAGCAGAAAACCAACAGTTCTTACCTGAGTACAAGGCAGAATGCCCTTCACTGAGTTGGAAGGTGAGCAGAAAGCTCTGACATGGCTTGCAAAGGCTATCAGATGGGATACTCCACTGCAGCTGAGTCATTCCTTTGCATTTGATTGGAATTGGGTAGCTTTCAGCTTTGAAAATCCCACTGGGCACCTACTTCTCTCTTTAGGTGTCACCAATTTTCCCACCAGCTTCACAGCCCAAACACAGTACCAAACAAAACCACAAAGCTCACGACTAGGATGTTTCATGAGGCAGAATTCAACACAAACACCTTTTCCTACACAGGTTAAAAAAATGGCTACTTTTTCTAAGACTACTTAATACATAATCTATAAAGTTCACATACCCTCTGCTTCATCCAAATTTATTTTCTGACATTTTTTTTTCCCAATCTTTGCAATAGAGTCTTCTCTCTTTGACAGCCGGCCTTCCCTAGCATTTTTTCCATTTTCTCCTTTCATTTTGATAGAATTAGACTTTCCTAGTGTTCTTCCCTCTCCCTGCATCAGAAGGAAAGTTAAAGCACTACTTACATGGAAGCTAGGTCATTGTGCACATAACATGGTCTAAGTGAATAAAAAGAAGTTATTTTGGAAACACATTTTGTCTAAACATAACCACAAGAAAGGATTCGGGTTCAACTCGGGTCATTGGCAAGAATAATTTCCAAATTTTGGGAACAAAATGTTGCTCACCCTGAAGAATTCACATTATTGAACAGGCCTTGGAATTTCAGGCTGATTCTGTCAGTTTTTAATAGACACAAGGCAGTGAGATGTGACAAAGATGTGACAACAAACACAAGGTGGCCAAAGAGCTCTTTGTGTCACAGAATCACAGAGTCACGAGGACAAAGTTGTCACAAATAAATGGCTGTGACAGTGAGAAATCTCACAGGAGTTCCAGCCCAGCTCTGGGCACCTCAGTCCAAGAGGGATCTGGAGGGTCTGGAGCCAGGGCAGAGGAGGGAACAGAGCTGGGGAAGGGGCTGGGGAATCCATCTGATGGAGACTGAAGGAGCTGGGAGTGTGGAGTGTGAGGAAGAGGAGGCTGAGGGGAGCCCTCATCACTCACCAGCACCTCTCTTGCAGAGAGGCTGGTGCTGGGCTCTGCTCACAGTGACAGGAGCAGAGGGGATGGGTTCAGCTGCTCCAGGGCAGCCTGGGCAGGAGGGAAAAGAGCAGCCAGAGGCTGGCCCAGGCTGCCCAGGGAGGGGTTGAGTGCCCAGCCCTGGGGGTCTTTCAGGGGAACATGGTTTAGGGGTGATGGTTGGACTGGGTGATCCCAAGGGGCTTTTCCAACATGAATGATGATTCCATGATTCTCTGAATTACAGCTCTACTCAGCCCAGTTACACCATTTGGCCGAGTCAAAATCATGGATGAATGCAGCTTCTGAGCATGGAATCCCAGAAGGAAAAAACAGACAAGCTACAGGACAGAAATCATGGCAGGAGACTTACAGCAGATACCTGATTCCTTGCAGTGGTTACAGTGGCACTCTGCTTCACTGATGCACCTTTCTGTTTGTCTGCAAACACTGAACATAAACACAACTGCTGTGATTATAAATCTATCATTTCCCATCAAACTATTTTAATAACAATGCTGCACTAAACACTTTCCACTTGGGAATGTCTCAAAGATGTGCTCAGAAAATGAAGGGCACAGTTGATATTCTTGATAGTTTTCAGTGAAGACCTAACAGGACCTCTCCCTGTCTTCAAATTTTCCTAATAATGGCAATAAAAAAGTTGAAGTGAAAATTCAAGATGTTGACCTTACTCTTAATTCTCCTAAATCTTCAGTTGATTGAGAACAAATAGTTAATAATTCAGTTTGTGATTTAGAAATTCAGAATCCAAATCAGAGAAAATTCAGGAAAAGAGTAAAAAAATCCTAAATTTAATCCCCTTTTCCTGACCTGCATATCAACAGAAGAGCCTAACCCAAGCCAGGGTTCATGAGATTGCCCTGAAATCTTCAAGCAAAGCTCTGATGCCAACTCACCTCTGCCCTTTGTTGGCTCTTTCTCATCCAGAACAACACGTTGCCCATCCAGGTTGGATATAGGGACACCAAGATCAAGTGGCTCCTGTTCACCATTCTAAAGTCAGGTGACAGTTGGTGTAGAACAGAGAAAAAGCTGCTTTCAGAACAGATTGAAGCAATGTGGCATTGTTGAAAGAAGCATTTTTATGTGTCAGTGTACCCTCAATACATCTGTCTTTACTATTCTAGGAAAAGCTGAGCTCTGAAACCAGGTTCACAGTTGATTATTTAGGATGCTGAATTTCTTCTGGAGGAAAACCTTAAGCAGATGCAGACTAAGGCTTTTTAAGCACAATGGTTATGACTACAATGCCATTTTCACCCCCATGTTTGGCTATAAGCACAGATTTTAATGCCTAATTATAAGGAGAGGAATAATTTCAGGGACTATCACATCATCTTCTCCAGACAGCAAAGTGTTGCAGCTTGAATGACATCAAAAGATACTTACTAGCCTTGCCACCAGCTCATTAAGATTCAAACCATACTTTGCAACCACAGGCCTCAAGACCTCAGTGACTGGTTTGGTGGGTTTGGCCTTCAAACCAACTGATCGATTGATTGGAACCAGATCCAGCCTAAAACAGAGCACAGGGAACATCAGAGCAGGAAATTTTCCATTTCACATTCCAAGTCACTTTTCAATGTCTTTATGTGTGACTTTATCAGTCACAATTAAATGGAAACCCTGTCTTTTCTCTCCCAGAAATGACTTCAATGTCCAGGAAGTTTGAGAGAGTAATGAGGTCTCTCCTCAGCCTCCCCCAGCCTAAACAACCCCAATTCCCTCATTCTCTCCTCCCAGGACCTGATCTGCAGCCCCTTCACCAGCTTGGCTGCCCTTCTCTGAACCTGCTCCCACCATGTATTTGTCTGCTGTCTGAAAACATTCCAAATATTTGAGTGTTTTTGTTTCCACAGTGTCTACCCACAGAAGGAAACACTGAACACCCAGAAGGACACAGAAGGAACACTTGTACGTTTAATTAACACCCAAGGAACATATGGTACTGCCTACTTAAAATTCCTTTTTTCATTTGGAAACTCAAACTCACACCTAATCAAAGACTGCTCAACCTCAACTGAATGTGCTCATTAATCTGGAATAGAAACTGGCCCTCAAGAAAAGGAATATACAGCCAAACTGAAGAATACCTGACACAAACATTCTACTCCATGACTTCCTCCTGAAATAATTCAGGAGTTTTTGGATTTGGAGAATTTAGGAATATTAAAGCATTTTATGTCACAGCTGAAAAAAAAAAAATGGAAACATTCTTGTTTTGGAAAAACAGATATTGCATTTCTAAGTGGATTTTTTTTGTACTGGATTCAGACAAATTCCTTTCTGCATTATTTTTTTGCTGCACAGGTAACTGACAATATCCTACAGCTGGAAAACAGGGTGGAGAAAGCTGGGAGAGGAGCAGAGTTTTGACTCTCACCTAAATAAAGTGCGTTTTTCTAGACGTAGGTCCCGGGACTCCAGGATGCTGCTGTCTTGGTGCAAGACAAGGGGCTTCAGAAGACATGGCAGAACAAGATAAAAAGAGAGAGAGAATTAATTTTTAACATATGGATAGAAAGAACAGATGAGTGGTTCCATTTTCCTTCCAGAGAACTCAGGAATGAATGCAGCTTGGATGTGTTCTAGTGAATATTCATTGCAAGTGGTGACCAAACTTCAGCTTCCAACTTCAGCAGGAATTCAACAACTAAATTAACTTCTTATTGTAAGGAAATCCTTGTCATCAACTCTCTTCTGCTTTGTGATGTCAAAATCACACACAATTTCACTAAAATTCTCTTGCAATTAACTAGCACTGCCCATGTAAAGCTACAGGAGGTCATTATTGAGAGAACACAATTGATTTTTAGTTCAATGAGGATGAAAACACTTGGGAAAAAAAAAACAACAAACAAAACAACTCTCAAGAAAGAAAATCAAGCAAGCAACACCCCCAGGAATGTGCAATACCTTATCACCTCCAACCAAAAACAGGTCCACTGCAGCTAGGTTAATGCCATGTTTCTCACAGAGCCCAGAGAGCACCTCCTTGATGGAGAATCCAGATTTCACAGCCATTTTGCTGGATGAACCATCTGGAAGGTTTACACAGCAGTATTTGGGAGTTTTCTCTTTATCTGGTACAAATGCAGGCAATCTGGAGGCTTCAGACTGGACAGGGGGGAAAAGAAACACAAATGAAAGTTAGTGCCCCAAGGGAAAACTAGAAATATGTGTAAATTTTTAGAGTCTGTATAAATTAAAGCAAGCCAAGAAGCTTATTTTCTATGTTTACAGTTCAAAAATCCTTATTATTTTTTATATTTCCTTCATATTCTTCCTCAACATCAACATAGTTAACTTTAAATGTAAATCAATTTAAAGAAAAATAAGAATAAATTGAAATATTCTGTTGTTAATTCCATTTTACTTTTGCATTTCATCACTTTTACACTGAGGAGGCTGAACTTGATTGTTAGAAATCACAGCTCCTCACTGATTCTTCTCCTACAAGCTATGACAAAAATCAGTGTTTGCAACAAAATTCCTCTTCTCTCAGATTTTGGCAGCAAAGTTAAATAATAATCACACACAACTCACATGTTCAAATGAAATGGAGAGGAAATAAGCACAGCAGACATTGATACCCCAGGAATCAGACTAATTACTTCCAACAAATTAGTTAGAAAACTCCTAATTCCCTGTTTTCCCACTTCTCCCCTGAGTGCAGGCCATTACCAAGTCAAGACTAGCAGTGGATGACATGGAGCCTTGTGATTCCCTTCTGTAGGATAATCCATTGGACTGAATTGAATCTGTAGAAAGAATCAGCAATCAGTAAAAATGGCTCCTTTTTATTAGTTATTAGCATAGTCCAAATATTAGCTCCTCTGCTCAGGGAAATATGAAAGGAAAACACACCAGATTTTCATACTGTGCACTGAAGAATGGAAAACTGAGACAATATTTGGTATTTTTTCTTAGCTGTGCAACAATTTAATAACCCCACTTGCT